>CM052540.1:6475220-6508362 GCA_028533065.1 Trachops cirrhosus
GTCCCTGAGGTTTCTGACGGGGGTGGGTGGGAGGACCTGCAGGGCAGTTCCGGTCATAGTCACACTTTATAGCCCCTCCTACGACCAGGCCCGATTCTAACCCTCACCACGAACCACTGCCACCCATTTAGCAGACAAGGAAACTAAGGCACAGAAAGGTTAAGCTTCTTGCCTAAGGTCACTCCACACTAAGTGAGGGGCTGTCTGCTTGCTCTTCACTGTTCTGCCCAGCAACTGCCAGTGGGAGCCACAGCCACTACTGGAGATGCCCTACGGGCTAGGGAGTTGCCATCAGTCATGCGGCCAAAGCCTCGCTCTGATGGGGTCCCAGGGATGATGGGCCAGGAGTCAACAGAGATTTAAACAATGCTGGGACCTCACGGGCCAAGTGAGTCCCAGCAGAATTCACTCCAGGTGCGGGGACCACTTTCCACTTCGATTTGGCAAGTGCAGGGAAATGGTCACACACACCCTGAGGCGGCATCTTCAGTAGAGTGACCTGGAGCTTAGGTCTGGAGTCAGAGACCTGGGTTCGAATCTCAGCCCTCCCATTTACTAGCAGCGTACCTTGGGGGCAGATCACAATCCCTCCAAACCTCGGTTTGTTATTACCTACCAAAGAAAAGCATTTGTAAAAATAAAATATATTTATAAGAGAATGTTTATTTTACAAGGCTTGAGCACGGAAGCTCAGCAACACTGGCAGCTGCGCTGTAACTATACAATACAGGTGCTAAGAGTAACAGTGCAAAGCCTAAAGATTTTTCGTCTGGTTGTCTTGGTAAGGGTTTACCGGGACCAGAAAGATGATAAAATGCGTGGCAAGTGCTTGCTACACAGTCTTGCACATGGTAAGTGCTAAAGGAAGGTTAGGTATTATTAAAATAAATTAACACGATCCATTTTAATACCGGCAAAGACAACTTCAGCTCCCTGAATGTATTTAAATTAAAGAACTTGCCTTGAGTATATAATTTTTTTCCTCTCAGCTGATAGTGTATTATTACGAGAGAGACAGAGACAGAAAAAGAAACAAAAGGCTAATTTGATACAAGCTGCCCCAGGCAGTGTGTTTGGTAAACCAGACTTCACCCCTGCCCCCCGTAAACCTCTGCAGGAGAGTGAAGAGCGGACGAAGACCTGGGATCAAGTGTGTTCACTTTGTTTTCGGCATTTCTCTGCAAGGGCCCTGCCGCTCATCCCCGATCGTGCGGGCTGGCAGGACGGGGACAATGATGGGGGCACGGGGGCGAATTTCTGATGCAAACACTGGACACGGGGGGAATGGTGTCAGAAAGCTGGCTTTCCCTCCCCGCCCAGTGTTCTTTGCCATCATGGCGGCACCTGCAGGGACTGTCTCTGATGCCTGCGGGCAATGACCAGGTGCCTGGTCAGCAGCACGCACAAGGCTCCTTCCCATGTCCCCTCGGCCCTGGAGGGTGGTGTCATCCCCGCCACCTGAGACACCGGCCAATGCCTGATGCAAAGGACGCTCCCAGTGAGTGTTAGCTGAACTGTGTTTAAATGACTGACGTTGAGAGGTGCGGGGATTCAGATCCAGGAAGGCCCGGTGCTGTTCCCAGCACAAACCCGGCTTTCTGGGCTCCTGCCACGGTCTTCCCCGCCCCCACCTGCCACAGCCGCACTCTCTGATTTAAGGGGGGGGTGGCCCATTAAACCAACGCTGCCTAAACTCCGCCATGCTTAAACGCCAGGAGAAAAAGGAAAGCACAGCGGGAGGGTGCCCACCCTTTTAAGAGCACTGAAATATCTGTCACCTAATAACGTTCTTATTTTTCATGATGACGAAACTGGAAAAAGTCTTAACTTTCTCCAACTGCGCAGCACCGAATGCAGAAATGAAGCCTGGGGCGGAAAGCAGCCCCTAAGCAAGCACTGCCCTCCAAAAACGCAAAGCGAGGCACGCCGGGAGGGCTCACAGAACTCTTGGCTCGCTCTGCCAGGCACCCTCTCCTGCCTGCCGCCAAGCCACCTTCCTTCTGTCACCTTCCTGAGAAAGGGCTGCTTGCCACGGAAAAGAGCCCACTTCTACGTGACCATGCATGACAGACGTCTCGGTTTCCAGGGGTGCCGGGCTGAGCCGTGCGGGAGAGCCCACCGCAAGTTTCTCTGGTCCAAGGACGAAATTCCCTCTCAGCACCCAGGGCGCTCTGCTTCCCGAGATGGAACTTCACACGTGAAATTATAAAGGGGGCCCAGTCCCAAGAAGATGGAGACCACGCTGGGCAGGGGCCAGTGCTTCCCGAGTGATCGCTCTCAGCGGATCTTTGGGCTCCTCCTCTTATCGCGGCCCGGCAGGGGAGGTGAGTGTGGGGAGAAGTGACCTCCCTGCACTGGTCCCCAGTTACAAAATGTCCTTGCATGCCGGATCTCCACAGCCACCCTGGGAAAGTGGTGGGCCGTGGTCGCCTTAGTCTGCAGGTGTCGGTGACTAGCACTGAGTGACTGGCCCGCCAGGGTGACACGGCACAGGGCCCTGGCAGGGTTCTAACGGGGTGCCGTGCACCTGTGTGGCCCGTGTGGCCGCGCACAGGGGCTCCGTGGGATGGCCTCCCGTGCTTCTGACCCTACACGCCCCGTCAGTCACGTGCGGAGTCTTCTTCTGCACGCAGGCTTCCTGCCGCCCTCAGGAGGCAACACGGGCCGGCACCACCAGCTCTGCCTCTGCTGAGCGAGCGGAGGCGTAAACCACCTTTGTCTTCGTTTAGTCACACTGTCCCTGATTCACGGGGGATCCAAGGCAGCCTCCTTCCTCTCCAAACATGGTCTCTGCCTTTCTCGAGCTGCTCACACTTGAGGTCTCTGCATCAGAAAGTAGCAGGAGGGGAGTGTCCCCGGCTACAGGGGAATCAGAGAAGCTCGGTGGGAGAGGCAGTCTGGAAGCAGGTCTTCAGAGCCGGGTCAACAGAGAAGGTGGGGCATCTGAGCCATGGGACTGGCAGGGCAAGTGCCCAGGGACACAAAGGCGAGACGTAGGGGAGAACCCAGACTGGGGGGCACAGGTGAAGAGAAGTAGCTGGAAGACACCGGCCAGGTGGAGACGGGCCGGTGGTGATGGCCCGGTGCCGTCGGCCCGGTGCCGTCCGAATTAGTGCAGCAGGCGGTGGGCTGGGACAGGACACGGAGGTTTGACCTGAAGGGCTGTGCTTCGGGGAGATAAGTCTGCCACCTGGGCAGCTAGACTGAGGACAGAGAAGCCTGGCTAAGAAGGAAGACAGCCGAGTAAGTGCGAGGCGCTGATACCTGGTACCTGCCGGGCCTGAGCCGGCCAGCCCGGTGGGCCTGGCCCTGAAGGTGGGAATGCAGCCAGTGGGGTAAAGACAGGCTCCCCATGACCTTCAGCTCCAGAAGACTTGCCGGGGGAACCGGACACAGCTGCGGACTCAATCCGCAGTAATATGATCCAGAGCCCTGCTCAGGGGTTTTGGGGACCCTCTCTCTCTCTGAGAAATCCTAGAGGAGGTACCTGCAGGGAGGAGCACCTCCAAGGAGGCGAGCACTCCCCCCGCGCCCTGCGTGTCTGCCCGCACACGCCATTCATTAACTTCAGAGACACGGCTACCACCGTGGACGTACAAAAGCCCATCCAATTAGCCAGGCCTGCATGAATATTTGCTCTCTTAAATCTTCTGCATTCTGAAAGGGTTAAAGCTTATTATTAGCATATAATTTACAGCCCTTTCTCCCAGGAAAGGAATAATGCACAGTAAATGCCACATTCATTTTAATAATACATGTTACAGTCTGTGCCCAACATCTGCACAAAGGTAAAGGAGACAGATTTTTTTGACATGTCCCACTCTGCCATCTAAACACAGGCTTTTTGTTTCTTAAGTGACGGAAGGTTTAATCAAGAAAGCAGGCAATTCATCAATCGAAACAAGGCAGCGTGCGCGCGCCTGACAGCACACACATGGCCGTGTGCGCGGCGGACCCGGCCACCTGTCAAGCCCACCTTTACATCGGGATACACAAGCACGCCGTGCGATCCACTCCCCGCGCTCCGACTCATTTCTTCTTTCTCTTATTATATTTTTCTTGGCGCTCGATTTCGTTGTCAGTCAGGGCAAGGATAGATGGATAGACAAGGGGCGCGATGGCTGCTGGAGGTGAAGATAAAAATTTATACGCCTTCCAGATGACTTATTTCCCCCTCGATTTGAGCTCCATTATTATAAATATTTCTTGCGCTTCATTCAGGAATTTCCCCCATGTTGCTTCTTACTATCTGTGGCCACGTCAAATTGATGTCCCTGTCTCGGGTCCTTGCCACCCTCCCCCGCGTTCACCCGCTGCCTCTCCACCAGCCTTGGGTGATGCTGAAAATCCTCAGCGGGGGGGGGGGGGGGGGGGAGGAGAGAGGGGCCCAAAAGACAAGGCCACCTGAGCCACGTGAGTGTGTCCCTTACAGAGAGAGGCCACAGGGACCCCTGGGAATGTGGAGGTTGACCAAGGCGACGTGGGGGCGTCCACCGGAAGGAGCGGCTTTCCCTCATCTGAGGTTCTCCATGACACAGCCACCGAACCCTCAGGCACGCGCACACAGAACACAGGTGTGGACTCCGCAGCGCGACACCGTGTGCGGGACACGCAGAACAGCTGCTGGGGAGCGCGCCTTCCGCAGAAAAGAGCAGCGTTCCCCAGGCACTCGATTATGCCGTGCTCTATGAACATTAAAGTCTTCGGTTTCTTTTCTTTTTTAAAAATTTATTTATTTTCAATTATTTTATTGTTGTTCAATTACAGTTGTCTGCATTTACTCACCCACGGCTTCCCCCCCACTCCAGCCATCCCATTAGTTTATTCTTGATTTTCCAGGTGAGCTTTATTTTCCCTAATTAAAAGGTATAAATGTATTCCCCACAAGTGAAAGGAAAACGTGTCTACAGCTGTTCGGAGGCCGCGGATGAGTTTTTAAAGGATCCTATCTTAAAATATACAGATTTTTTTCATAGTAAGATGAAGAGCTGGTGGCAGAAATTTTATCCAATTGGATGAAATATATAAATCATGAATTTCATAATACTGATAATTAAATGTCCATCTTCCAATTTAAATGAGGACTAGATTAAAACTGCATGGAGAAGGCTGATATTCAGAAATCATTAATTATTTTTAATTGCTTTGCGCTTTCCTGGCCTGATGTCAGTTACATGGCTCATACACGGTTCTGTTTCAGATAAAATCCTCCTCTGCTCTGTGGAGAGTCTCGGGCCAAACTGATGAGCTGACGGACTCAGACTTGTCCACACTCACGAGCTTCCTGGTATCAAACATCTTAGAAGGGAACTGGTTTTTAAGAGGGAACAGCTGTAGAAGGCAATAAGCTGGCTTTTCCAGCAATCAGAAAGAAAACTGGGAAAACAAAATAAAACAAAAAAGCTAACGCCGGGGTGACCGCGCCCCGCCCCCCTCCCCCAGCTTGGTTCCAGGTGAACAGCTTTTGTCCTGGTGCAACTGAGTGTCTCTTTCACTCTTAAATGTGAGGATGTAGCTAACAGAGGATACGGTCAGCCTGGCGCTGATGGGCAAACGAAGGTGTCAGCACGGCAGTGCCCGCGTCCCGACGGGAAGGGAGCCAAGACCCACAGCTCCCCGCCCTGTGAGGCCGCAGGGCACTCCTGCGTGGGGCTCCCCGGGAGCTCCTGGGGCGTCTGCTTGACTCTACTCTTTTATACAACCAGGTCAGTTTTTTCAAAAGGGAGAAGGTTGCTTTGGTAGAAATTCTGCACTCGGGGATATAAATCAGTTTGTTGCAACCATCACAAAAGCCAAAGACCAGCACAGACTGGCTTCCCACACCACGGCCACCCGTTCACTAGGGAAGACCTGTCACGAGCTGGCAAGAGACACTCCTAGGTTAGAAGGAGCAATCGGGGCGCCTCTCGGCTGAGGGCTCCTTGCAGGGAGCTTCCGGTATGGTGTGTCCCTCAGGCTGGACAGGAGGTGGGGCGCTCCTCCTTCCTGACACCCCGAGGTCCCCAGTCCCTGAGGCCCGTGATGCTCAGCACACGAGCGTCTCTTAAGAAACACCTCGCCCAGCTCCCATACATTGTCGGGGTCCAAACATGAGCTGATTCCCTGCCACACGCAGTCATACAACTGGACCTTTCAGAACTCGCTGAAAAGCGGTTGTTTCGTTGTTCACAGCACCCCCTTTATGCGGAAAAATTCAGTGAGAGGAACGGTTGGGCTTCTCACTGAGCGACTCACTGGCTTTCATGCCGGCCCCATGGAAGCTGCCCTGGCTCAGAGCCAAACCCGGGGGCCCCTGCGCCCCCAGCAGCACCCTACTTTCCTGTCCCATTTTTGGTTCACTCTTATTTTTTCATTCCCATTTTTATTATGTTACATGTATTTTTGGAGCTACCTTAAATCTTTCTGGAACAGGTGAAATAGGAATGAATACACGGTCAGACATCTAAACATCAAAAAAAATTCTAAGGAAAAAAAGGCAGAATGTTATCATTTGGGATGAAAATAGAAGACTTTTCAGGAGGGGAAAGATATTCTTAACAAGAAAACCAACAGCCACTAAGAGGCTCGGCAAGGAAACCCAGGGGGTGGGGGTGGGGGTAGGAACCCGCGAAGCCCCCACGGCCCTGAAGGCAGCCCTCCCGGAGGGAAGAGCTTAAAGGCACCGAGCGAGGGGCCACAGGAGTCAGAACACCGCCGGCACGGCCGAGCCACCACGTACAGAAGGACGACAATCGACAAAGGGTTTGAAATTACGTGTAGAGGTCCAAGAGTCAGAATGGGGGCGCCCCTTGCACAGGACGGATGACAAGGACCAGGGGTCGGCGAGTTTCTTCTGTAAAGGGACAGGCGGGAACATCCCAGCTGTAGTGGGCCTTCCGGCCCGTCACAGATGCTCGGCTCTGCCACTGCTGTGGGGAGGGGCCACGGACAGTCCGTAAAGGCACGAGCACGGGCGCGTTGTGATGAAACTTTACTTATGACACCGAAATCTGACTTCCATATAATCTGCACATCACTGGATGTTATTTTTTCTTTTTTTAATTTTGTGTGTGCATGTATGGGCCCAAGTGCATATATGAACACGTATGCTTGTGCTACTGGCGACAGGGCCATGACTTTCTATTTCTTCTTTTAAAGATTTTATTTATTTATTTTTAGAGAGGGGGAAGGGAGGGAGAAAGAAAGGGAAGCGTCAATGTGTGGTTGCCTCTTGCACGCCCCCTACTGAGGACCTGGCCCACAACCCAGGCATGTGCCCTGACTGGGAATCGAACTGGCGACCCTTTGGTTTGCAGGCCAGCGCTCAATCCACTGAGCCACACCAGCCAGGGCTGGATATTATTTTTTATGTTTTCCCAACTATTTAAAAACATGAAACCATCCTTAGCTCACAGGACACACAAAGATAGGCGGTGGGGGACATCTGGTCACGGGCCACAGTTTGCCGACCCTAAAACAGACAAAGTGAACCAAACCAGGCACCCACCATTTTACTTCTATCTCCTCTTTCAGGGAAAACCATCCTCACACCCCAAGAAGCAGGACCACGTGGCGACCCGGGACACGAAGAGCAAGGCGAGGGCTGGAGCACCAGGCGCTTCCCCACGCGGCCGTCAGCTGTGAGAGGCACTGGTGGAACGGCCGCCCGTGGTCTTTGAGGCATGTGAGTGGACAGGAGATTCCAGGGGACTGGACACCAGGAAACATCACATTCTCAAGGAGCAGTAAGAAGACCATTGATCTGGGCCTGAGAGCGATTTCCAGTCGGGTCTGAAAGCGCACTGTAAGTCGGGGGATGAGCACACGGAAAGGGGGCAACAACCGCTGGGGGCCGGCAAGCCGTACGAGGACGCGCCAAATTAACGTCAGGCCTGTAGTTTTTCCTATTACAAACGCAGCACATGCCGTCACAGAAAGATGAGGCCCCGCAAAGAAGCAAAAAGAAGAAAAGAGCAGGAAAGCCGGGGGCAGCCCCTGTGAATGCCGTGGGATGTGCGTCTGCAGACCTGCAGATACGCATTTTTAAATGAGCTCACACGCTGCTTGTATGACTTGTTACTTATATTTACGCACGTCTTTTCATCGAAATCATCATTTTAAGAAATCCTCACCCAAGTCTACATTTACTGATTTTGAGAGAGAGGAGGGGTGGAGAGAAAGAGAGAAACATCAGCGTGAGAGAGAAACATCGATCGGCTGCCTCCTGCACGCACCCGACCAGGGACCGAACCTGCACCCTAGGTACGTGCCCTGACCCAGAGTCGAATCCGTCAGCCTCTGGGGTACAGGACGACGCTCCAACAACTAAGTCACCTGGCGAGGGCATCTAAATCATTTTTTGATGCCCGAAAAGTTAAGGACATTGTACAGATGCTTCAGAATTTCACCGTTTGCCTCTGTTTTAGGCATTTAGGAAGCCCATCCCCTAACCTTTTTTTTGGAGGATTAATTTTGAAAAGCATCAGTGCTCATCTTTGTAGATAAATCTTTTTGCACACTGGTAATATTTTCTAGAAGAAATTCCCAGAAGCAGCAGAGTGAGGGTCAATGGCATACCCCATGCCATTTTGATTAGGGCGCCCAGTGGCAGAGCAAGGGGCACGACTCCTCAGGACGTCGACGCAGAGTCAGCAGAAGTTCCTCACCCACTTCCGGGGGCAAGAGAACACCACTGGCTGGACTATGTCCAATAGCTGTCACGTTTGGCAGACAATGCGTAGTACCCCAAAAGGCTGGATGGGTACGAACATACGGGAAGACAGAGCCCGGCCGAACGAGGGAGGACCTCGAAGACATGGAATGGGCTCGTGGGAGGTGGCGGCCCCAGACGCCGGAGGCGGCTGAGCAGCCAGTCAGGATGATCATCTTCCCCAGAGGTCACAGAGGACATTCGCGGGCAAGGCAGACACTGGGCTAAATGCTCCCCTCCCTCCCTTCCTTCCCTGAACATTTCCTGAGCACCCCGGAGCTGGGGACGGAGCCGCACTCTCTCTGCCGGTCTCTCCAGCAGCCCTGAGCCGCGTCTTTGCCTTCGCAGGTGTGGCGTGGATGTCTTAGTGAAACGCACAGGAGGGGGAACATATTAACAGGTGTGCCCTTGGGAAAGCACGTAAAAGTAAACATGACTTTAATAACCATACAAATTAAACGTGAGCTGCTTTTCCAAATTCTCATTACACTGTTTGGAAATCTACTTATCTTAGGAAGGACTGCAAACTCAGTAATCAAATATGTTCAGGGACGAACCAGGGCACACCAGGAGTCTGCACCAAGGGATTAGCCCCTGGAGTCTGCGGTGAGCGTGTGCCAGTGCCGTGCGGAAGGAGAGCAGTGGGGTGGTTCATTTCATTACCAGCAGAGCTCAGCTACCGTGGCATCCGGCACCGGGCAAGGGCTAGGGCCAGGGGCACACTTTGCCTGGGCTGTTTGTGGAAGAAACCATTGAAACCTTACTTAACTTCATCATACCGAACGGAGCTGTGCCACTCAGTGCCAAATACTGCTCGTACGGGGGAGGGGAGGTCTCTGCTCCCTTCCAGCCAGAACGACTCGCAGGCAGGCTGCCGGTGGGTAGGCGGGCAGGCTTCCCAGCTGCACCATGGTTGCCCAGTGCTGAGCTTGCAGGCCTTATGGAGCCAGCGGGGCCTGCGGGGTGTTTCTGGCAGCATCACAACCAAGCAGTCCTGGACCCTGGCAGAGCAATTTGGTGCCTGCAGCCGCCAAGGAGGCCCGAGCTGCCTGCTGCCGTGGGCTGCAGCCTCAACTACCTCTGTTTGGAAGATAAAATCCAACCGACTGCCATTTACATAAATGTAACAGGAAGTTTCTGAATGGCTTCCCCTGTGTCTTGAGGCTGTTACCTCGGTATTGCTACACTAACAGCTGAAATGAACCCAGACAACACCTCATCAAAGCCAGGGGGCGAGGAAGCAGTGGTCCAGAGGCAGACAGGCGCATTCCTGCCAAACGCGAGGAGATTTCACTCTGTGGGCCCTTTTCTGCAGGCACGTCAACAGCTGGGAAAGCCATCAGAGAGCCCAGGCAAGGGGAGGGCAGCCGAACACTCCGGCTGGAAAAAGATTTGCAAGCTGGAGGAAAAAAAGTCATCTGCTTCGACTGAGCCTTCCTTATGCGCACTCGGAACGGGGTCGCCCTGCTGGATTTCACAGACCTGTTCCGCATCGCTCTGCCACTAGGCATCTGGGGAAATGGTCAGCTTTTCTACAAAATAGGTCATCTTTCCACACTTGTTATGCTCCTTGTCGACTCCGCTGAAATAGCCACGGCACAAAAGCAGCTCTCGCCGGGGCGCTCTCCGTACACCACGTGTCCCCTCCACCCTGTGGGAGTCTGGCTCCTGCAGGAAGGCCGGGGGCGAGGGCGAGGGGGACATCCCTGTCCTCCCCTCTCCCCAGCAGGTGTGCCACCCAGAAAATGGAACAACTGGCTTTTGCTTTCACTTCCAAACCTATTAGGGAGTGATCATAACAAGAAAAACTAACACTGACACGAATTATACCACTGTTCTATTTCATCTATTTAGTAACCTGAAGTTGCAGTTTTTGGAACAAAGATTACCTTTTAAATAACCGATTCATTATGGTACATGAACGAATGCCATGTTCCCGTGTTCAAAGTGTCACTCACCATTAAGGGCGTGCGCTGGTAAGTGGCACCGATTTGCCACTTCCCCCTTAGATCCAGACGCCCCTGCTTGGAGGCCCAGTATAATCGGAGGCGAGTTTGTGGGTTTCCTCGGCTCTTAGCAAGTCACCTGCCCTGCCAGGCACCTAATGAATCTCAATTCTGTAATAAGGCTTGTAAGTTTCCCCTCCCTGGCTGAAGGAGAAAAGGAAAACGAGGACTGATGAAGTTCCTGCCAAGGTAACACTATCAATTTCAAGGCCGAGTTCAGAAATCACAGACCCACAGGGCGGGGGTGTGACGGGCAGACCACCAGTGCAACCTCTGGCCACAAACCCGGCTTTGAGAAATGAGAGGTGAGGACAGACCTGGACCCGGGAGGGCGAGTGGACCAGGCCCCGCCTCTGCGCTGCTCCCCGGGCCCCCTGGGAGACCTGCCTGGATCTGGCAGGTGAACAATGCGGTGACTATTCTCTGGAAACCTCCCTTCAAGCTTGTGAAATCCACACATTGTTTTTCATCATTAGTTTCAAAACATGCTGAGTATTTGGCCCTCCTCTAAGTGCTGCGGTGACACAGAGGATAGGAGAGGCCTGGTCCCTGCTGGGACCAGGCCCCTGGCAGGGAGAAAAGAGGTAAGACAGATGCCAGCAGAGCCAGGGAGCGCACTGAGGGAGGTGGTGCGGGACAGTCATGGTCGCCGGCTGCGCGAGCAGGGGCCCCACGTACCTGATATGGCGTACAGGTTGGAGTGCTGGTACTCGTAGTCCGCCCGAGTGCTGTTCCTGCCCCGGAAGGTGGCGGGGAGAGTTAGAGAGATGTGCCTGAGGAAGAGACAGAGGAGAGAAAGGAGGTTACAGGGTGCACGAAGCAGTCCCCCAAGGCCCCGAAATTCCCCAGTGCCCGGACGGCCCACCGCAACTTGAGCAGGAGTGGGCGCCCCTGGCGAGCAGCGCTCCTCCGCCAGCCCGAGTCCCTCCAAGGGATTCAGAAGTGTCCAGACCTCGGCAGCCACCTCTGTCCACACTGCCCAGGATATGCGAGAGAAGGAAAGGGTTTCCCCAGCCTACGGCATGCCCAAGGTGCTTCAGGGAGGTGGACAACTCAGTCCAGATCTCTGCCTACCAGGCGAGATATACCAGCGGCACCAGACGCTCAGGCTTTGCACGTGGGCCTTGGCTGCTTCTGCCACACTGGCTCCATTATCCATCCATCGGCGTCCATACCTTCCCCGCAGGGCCGCTGGGGTAACAGCCCAGGAAGCACTTTGTGAGCGAAGCGGGCATGACCACCCTGTGAGTCCAGCAGCCTAACGACCACTGAGAACGGGAAGGGCACGCTCCCCCTCCGGCGGGAGCACACAGTAGGCGCTCTGGAAAGCACCTTTGATTGACCAGCGTGCCTTCTCCGGCACAGGTGTTGGCCTCCAAGCCACGACGTGCACGGAGATGAGTGAGTGCTCAAAGCAAACGATCCATTTGGTGTGGTCCTCAGCTGCCGTCAGCAAACGCAGAAAAGCAAGATCAAAATAATAGGAGAAACACGTAAAACCCCACAGGTCTGAGGGGGGAAAACAACAAAGACACCTCTTCCTGGCATGATGGGGGGTCGGTGTGAAATAGCTCTGCCGCCTGAGCTTCGGCCACGCTCCATCATTTCCAAAAGGGAGGAAGCGCTGGCTACATGAAGAAAGCTTCACGTCTCACGTGTTGCTTCTTTGCAGACGCATGGGTGATGGCTCGAACGACTCCTGTGCATGTGGACCCCTGGGAGGAGAGGCTGGCCAGCCAGGGCCTGTTCCCGCAGAGCCAGGAGTCAGCAAGAGCCTCCCAGGATTTCTTGGGTGCCGAGGGCGTTTGGTCTGGTCTGCAGAGTGGGCGCCGATGGCCACGCTGCCCACCAGCCCGGCTCACCAGGCTGAGGGCCTTCACTGAGCACCGCCCGTGTGCTTCCCTGGGCTGCCGGGGAAGCAGCAGACAGAACCACGTGGACACGGGCCCACACGCAGTGAATGTGCATGATGCTAACTGAGGGTGTGGGGTGAGCTCCCCGAAGGGGCTCTCAGGCCACAGGGGACAGAGGTGCGGGGACAAATCGCCCTGCAACACGACATGCTCGGAGGGGAGTAAAAACTGGGTGCTGAGTGAGCGTGGAAGGAAGAACAACATATTCGGACAAAGGGGACCGAGCTCTGCCCTATTCTCAGAGGAGGGCAAGGGTGTTACGAGAGTAAAAGGGGCTCACTGGGCGGTCAGGGAAAGCTGACACGCAGGGGGCAGGGTTGGGGCACACCGGGGACATGAAACTGGACAGCCAGGCCAGGGCCAGAGGGGAAAGAGGTCTGGGTTCTGGGCCCCGAGCTGAAGGCTCCCGGAGGAAGGCATTAGAGTTGCCTGGGAACTTGCTAACAATACAGATTCACAGCCCCGACCCGGGGGAGTCCGGTTCAGAGGGCCCGGGGTGCAGTCCAGAAATCTATTTTTAACAAGCTCCAGCAGCGGCTCTGAAGCCGGGCCAGGTTCGCGAAACCTGAGAGGGCGAGGAGCAGCTGCGGAAGGGCTGTAAGCAGTTGATCAATGCCTCTGACCACAGCACTTAGTCAATGAAGCTGAGCAAACAGGAGAATGAATTATTGACTGTGGCTGTGGCTGAGCAGAGCGAAAACGATGACAGGTGACCCTGCAGAGAGTGCCTGCCACGGGCCAGGCCCTGGGGTACGCGGGTCTCCCCCGTTCTCCTACGGCTCCTCACGCTGCCCCCCAAGGCAGATACAGAGCCAGCCACCCGGCGTACAGGGCTCAGTGCAAAATAAGAATGTGGGGCTCGGGTTCAAGTATAATTAAGAATTCCAAGATGGTGACAGCAGAGCAGGAAGCAAGCGTGGGGCCCCCCTCGTGAGCACAGGGAGCCGTGGGACTGGCTGGCTGCACAGCCGAGACGCTGGCCGGGGTGGGTGCTGTAACTGCACCCGCTGTACCAGCGAGGGGGCTTCTGGCGTTTCCCCAGGAAGAACTGTGCTTCAGGGCCGCCACACTCTAAGATTTCCAAGCTTTGAAAGCTCTAAAAAGGTGCATTCAGGGAGGCTCACGGAGGAGGTGGGGCCAAGTAGGACTCAGAGCAGAAAAGGGGGCAGCCCAGCCGTGCGGTGGCCTAGCAAGCGCCCGCCACGCATCAACAGAGACCTGGGGCGGGGCTCAGCAGTGGCCTGACAGGCGGGGCCCTGCCTTTGCAGAGCTCACCCTGCAGCAGGGGACAGGAAAATGCCCATGAGGTCACAGGACACCTGCTCACAAATGCAGTCACACGTGGAAAGCAGGAACAATGACTACTGTGCTGTGCAGGGCTCTGTGCCAGGCTTCCTTGGACCGAGGACAGGACCGTGGCGGGCAGTGAGGATGGGCAGGGGAAGGAGTGCCTTCCAGGCCTCCTGAGTGGCCGGTAGGGTGGTGGAGGGAAGCCTGGAAGGAGGCCGGGATGGCCAGCACCTGAAGGCCGGGGGGAGAGGCTATGGGACCAGGCAGGAGAGGGCTACGGGGCCACAGCACTCAGGACCCTGCACGACTTCTGACTTTATCCAGAAGGGTTTGTAAGCAGGGATGTGACAAGGTCCAATTTGCAATTTAAAAAGCTTGCCTGCCTGTGGGAAAGTGAGGAAAAGAAAAGACTGAGATGCCCTGGGTGATGGGAGTGGAGCAGCAAGTTATGACGGAGGTTACCATGACCCTGCAAACAATTATTCAGCACCTACTGCGTACGGGGCCATAACAAGTCCTGCCAAAATGGCCTGCTGCATCCCTCTAAGGCGAGTGAACAGTCTGGGGGTAATGTGATAGCACACGGACTTAAAGAAGTACACACAGAGGGGTCCAGGTGCCTGGCTGCTTCGCTGCCCCAGGCCCAGCATGGCCTGAGCTTCCCGGCCATCAGATTTCACCTGGCGGTCCACACCCTGCAGCCTGCCCCCATGGCCTGGTCCTCTTTCTTCCTTGCAGACGGTCCTTTCCGGCTTCTCCTCCAACCTTTTAGAGGTTGCTCTTTTCGAGGGTCCTGGTTTAGGTCCCTTCTCACTCCATCCACACACTTGCCTCCGGCAACCGAATCCACATCCACACCCTGGTCTCTGCCGTTTCACGCACCAGCCCAGCTCTCCAGCCTCTGCCACCTGTCACCGCCCATTTCTCCCTCGTCCGGTCCTGCACTCACACCCTCCAACCTTACCGGCTGCTTTCTGGCCTTCCTCACTCTCATCCCCGCCCCAGGGCCTTTGTACTTGCTCTTCCGCTGCCTGATACGCTCTTTCCCCAGCTCCCAGAAGCTGGCTCTCCCTCCCCACCCAGGCTGCCCCCCCTCCCCGTGGAAGTGCCCGGCCTGGTCGCTGTCTCGAAGCTCTCTCTCCTTCCTGCAGAGCCCTTCCCAGTCTAGAGGACTTTCCCATTTGTCTACGTGTCTCCAGAGCATGATCTGCCTTCTGCTTTCTCTTTCCATATCCCTAAGGCCTGGAACAGTGCCCTCCAAACCGTGGGCACTTCCAAAAGTATTAGGGAGACCCTATAATGTCACCTAACGCTTGTTAAGTGAGTGAACAAATACGATTCTTCTAATCAGAGACACTCTCGGGGAACTTCAGGAAGGCTTGTATCACACTTATCTCCTCCTCGCCACTGGAACTGGGCTGGTTAACGGTTTGGAAAATGCAATTATTTTTGATTCATGGATATTTTTACACAAACAGCAAATATATTCATCATGGCATTGCTTATAAAACCAAAAACTGGAATAAAATGAAGTACCAAATAATCGGGGACTGGTTAAAGATCACGGTACAACTGTCTGGTAAGATATTTTACACTCATTTAAAATATTTTAAGCAGCCGATAATGGCAGAACCCAGGCCTATCACCATAGCATCTAATGAGAAAAGATACATTGTAAAATCCTTATTTCTACACTGGGAATTGCGACTGTTAACCCAATACTCTTTAGCTCCTTTCCTGTAACGTGACCGTCTACTCGGATGAAAAGAACGCCCCGTTCACGACGCTGGGCCACACTAGAGGAGCAGGCGGGGGAGCCTCCAGCAAGCCGACTCCGTCTGGCAGGACACCTGGAGACGCAGACCTCCTGGCACCGCCCCCAGCAGGTCCTGGACCAATGGAGTGAGGGACTGACCACCAGAGGCCAACCGTTCTGCCACTTGACTCAATGATGAATTATTATTCTGAAATCTGTTGGGTAACTGGAGAATCCTCACCAGAACAGCCCCTGGATGCTCGGGGCACGTGCCTGAGCCGTCCCCTCTGTCCCCCACCCATGGAGCTGCCCAGAGGGGACAGGGCGCACCCTGCGGAGTGATCACCTCTCTCCGCGGGAGGGATAGGCTGTCCTGCAGCGAACCCCACAGGCTGCCGACAATGGCTCCGGCTAAGTAGATGCTGAGGGGAATTTCATTTTTTCCTCCAAGTCAGTCTAGGCTCCTGATTCAATTAACGTGGCCACGACGCCGCAGACAGCTCCACAGAAAAGCCCTTCAGTTACAGAATACATTTTATTATGTGACAATAGTTGCCAGCACGATTTATTTCCTTTGATGGGATTCTGCTTTCTCCTTGTTAATTTAAATCTGTATTTTCTCGTGCTGATTCCAGGTCTGTGTGAATTTTTAAAACGTGACCATTAATCTTCCGGACCCAGTGGCCACATGTAACGCAGACGGCCTCCGCCCAGGCACCAGCAATGCCTGCAGTGTCTCCAGCTGCCAGAGGGGGGCGTCGGGGCACACTCAGGGTTAGAGCCGGGTGTCGCTTTGATCTCCCACCCCCCAAATTGCACACGCACACATGCACACCCCCCCAAATAAACTCTGTCACCTGCGATTACAACTCCCATCCAGCTTCTCGGGGTGGACGGTTCTGCTAAGCCACCTCCCGGGGCGGGGGTTGCTGTGTGTGCCCCAGGGGCCCCTCAGGGCTCCCCAGGCTCTTGCAGGGAGACCATAAGGCCACAACTATTTTCATAACAACACGAAGATGCCACTTGCCCTTCTCACCCTCTCCCTCTCACAGCAGATGGAAGAATTCTCCAGCAGCCACGCGACAGGATGATGTCACTGCTCTGATGCCTGCTCGTGTGTTCTTGTGTTTTCCATTTTTTGTTTTAATTTCTAATGGTAAGTGTAGATAAACATAACCCGCACACACAAAAACTCTTCGGAATCCTTGATTTTTTGAGAATACAAATGTCCTGGGCCAACGAGTTTGAAGGCCGTCGTTCTAGGACAATGTGTTAAATGCAACTCTGCAAAAGACTGAGTCGGAAGTTCTGAGACATTTGAGGGTTTGCTTTGACCTACTGTTCATCTGCCTGAGCCCGTGCAAGGGCGAATGGCAGCGCTATAAGATGTCTGTCCACACACAGGAAGGAAAAAAGACCAGAGCAGATATTAATAAAAATATCAAATGGCCCACGACATTCATGGGGCTGTTCTAGAGAAGAGGAAAGGAAGGGGGTGGAACCATGAAGTCCCGAGACCCAGGGTTGGATACTTTTCGTTTAAATTCACCCCGGCTGAAGAAGCACAGTGCGGCAGGAGAGGAGTCAGATGCTCCCCCGGCACAGAGGTGGCCCTGACTCTGGATCATGATGTCCCTGGGACACAGCCACCTCGGTTCCCTGACCAGCCAGCGGCTCCCTTTTCTCGTGGCAGCGATGGGCCCCTTAAGAGAGCACCCCTGTGTTTATGAGACAACGTGAGCCCGAGTGGCAGACTCGCTGTTTAAACGGCGTGTCCGCCAGGTAATGAGGAATTACATTTGTTTACTCACCTTCACAGGCATAAAGAAAATCAACAGTTGAAAATATTTAAAAGATTGAAAAAATTCAAATGAGGAGGAGCAAGTGGTACATGCCCTCGAAAGAAACCAGGCTCCGGCAGCCTCTTGTCACCGAGGTTCTGCAAAAACCAACGAGACCAGAGCAAGGGAATGAAGATTCAGAAGACCACCTGCCAACAGAGGTGAGGGGAGCGAAGGGTAACTCGCACGGCCCGCCTTTTGGCCATCACCGGCCTAGAAGTATATATCCTCACGAAGGCGCGTAAAAAATGTCACAGGGCAAGATGAAAACAGGATTACCTCTGGGAAAAATATTTACTGTAGGACACAGAAAAAGCTATCTGCATTAGAAAGAACATAGAAATACAATTCTAAAAAACTGAATTAGTACCGTGGCAGATAAGCCCCCAAAGGTTTTCCAGAATGCAAAGAACACAAATGATAACAATGATCAAGAGTATGGAGAAAAAAGACCAACCTACATATTCCAGGTGTTAGAAAGACAGCAGAACAATGAAGATAAGTAACAACAAAACGTTTAAAACTTCCATAATTAAAAATAAAACTAAAATACAGAAGCTGATGGGGCTTTCAGCATTGCAAAAATCAATAAAGTGACTGGCAACGAAAGCAATCATGACCTCGAGACTTAATGTAAAGTCACAGCAATCAACACAGTGTGGCACTGGCAGGAAGGGAGACGCGCAGGGTCGATGGGGCAGGACGGGGACTCCAGATACAGAGCCGCACACACGTGATCAATGGGATGTCACCAAAGGTGCCAAGACAATTCAATCATCTTTTCAATAAACGATGCTGGAACTGGATAGCCACATGTTTAAAAAAAAAAAACCTGGGTGCTTACCTCACACCGTATATACACACGTATAGAAAAAAGGACCCGAGAGCTTCGTGGGGCTATTTTAGAAAAGAGAAAAGGGAAGGAGTAAGCTATGAAGTCCAGAAGGCTTAGGGGTTGATCCTCTTTGTTTAAATGCATTTTGACTTAACAGGTATAGTGTGGCATTTTCCAGAAGACAACACAGGGGAGAATCTTTGTGACCTTAGTTTTGGCAAAGATGAATAAGCACAAACTATACAAGCTTATCAAATTGTACTTTAAATATTTGCAGTTTTGGTATGTTGAGTATATGTGAGCAAATACTTTCCTGATCTAAAAAACTGTTTGAAAAACCCGACGTAAAGAAGCCAGCGGGTGCGCAGTATTGCAGAGAAGGCGAGGAGGAGAGACCCGCCGTGAGAGGCGGCCTTGCCGCGGGGACTGGGACCTTTCCTCCGCCACACTAACTGCCCGCAGACAGCGGGGCCACAGGCTGTGGACGGGAAGGTAGGGCGTGAGTCAGACAGTTTTCACTCCTTCCAGCTGTCTTTCGTATGGGAAGACGACAACAAAAGAAGATCATGTGTGTCCTTTTCTCTGAAAGAAATACGTTTAACAGGCTCCAGGTGATTCCGAATTAAGACTTCAGAACGGGGAGGCCACGGGACAAAAGGACCGTCATTTACTCTTTCCCTCCGGAGTCTAGCCTGAGGACGTAGCGACAAGATAACCTTAGCTGACACAGCTGAAGGTTCACCCTGCACACGCAGCACGCGCTCGCCACCTGGACCCTCCAGGGAGGCGTCCAGACCGTCTCCTCTGACACGTGGTGTCAGAGAGGGTCGGCAGCTTGCCTGAGGGGCACAGCCTGGATCTGTACCCCGATGGGGAAAATTACAAAACTCAGCTCTGGAGCAAGATGCTCTACTCAGAACCTGGAAATAACATTACGTCTGACTCAGAATATCTTGCAAACATGTAATGATGTTTACAGGTTTTATGGGAGGGGGTTGAAGGAGGGGGCTCATGACGTGATTCTGAGCGAGGAATGCGGGACGCAGGCCGTGCGGGGAGAGTGATGTAGGCAGAAGAGGCAGGAAAGGGGTCCTTGGCCAGTGTTAATTCAGAGCAGTGGATGGGCAAAATGTCCATATAATACTAAGCTGGGGCAGAGCAAGGAGAAAGAATGAGACAGAGATTTTTATATCAATGTGGCCAAATCTCAAAGAACAGCTGTCAGGTCAAGAAAGAAAAAAAACCCCAACCAACCCCAAGACCAAGTTGCAGAATGATACACAGGATTTAAAACCACATGAACAATATATTTCCATGGTTACACATAAACATACAGGCCACAGCACAGCAAAGGACCCGAAGGCTCAGCCACCCCTCAGTGGTGTCCCCGTGCTGAAGGTGGGGCGGTGACTAGGAGTGGTGCTCACGGTGTGACCAGCAGAAGTCTGTGAGACGACTGTGTGAATTTCCCACCCCTGCTTTTTCATATTGTTGTATGTGTTCATTTTCTTTCCATGAGAACTTATTTTCCTATTTGTCGGGAAGAAAAGAACACGGCAATACCGGGGGAGAAGTCTCCAAGTTGTTGGGAGTGTCAGAGGAGCTGGTACAGGAAAGCGTCCAGCTCTTGGTGCGAAAGGGCCGTCTTGTTTTCTAGATAAACGTGTCTGCTGGTGCACAAGGACCAGCAGTGACGTGCAAACGAAAGTCACAGAACGCGGCTGGGAGCAGCAAGAGGCAAAAGCCACAATGACTGAGTTAGGCGGTCGGGGGAGAAAGAGCACAGTAAACGGCTGAATGAAATTCCACTTTTTCCCTGCAAACCACCACTGGGAAGAAGTCATCTGTAACGCACAGCTTCTGTGCCAGGTGTAAGGACGTGCTTAATGAATGCCATTTAATGAAGAAAAAGGCTCTTATAAAACACCTGGCACAAGCAGGGCGAGGGAGTCACGGGCCAGGGGCCTCTGCTACACCTGCTGGCATTTTAATAAGCACCTTCTCCAGCCTCAGCTCTCCGAGGCTGGTCAGCGGTGTCAGAACGAGGTCCCTGACCATCGCCCACGCTGGCTGACAGTTTAGGGAAGCTTATTTCTCCAGGACCATCTGCTCAGGTATTGGAGCACCCTGGAAGGTAATTAAAACGACTCATTTTGCACTGGAAGGGCCCGACTAGCACCCTCCTCAAAGACTTCACAGCCAGGATTTCCGCCCCAGGGCCCCTGCGCTTTCCCACCGAGCCTCTGAGTCGGATTCAGATCTCTGAAGACCCGGAGATGCGAGAAAGTCTTGCCATTTTTGCCTCATAACTCAGTTCTACTAACACAGAAACTCAGTGATTGTAATGACTCCAGGCTGTAAGATATTTTTAGGTGTGGCAATTTTTCTTTTCTCTTTGATTTTGCAGCCGACCTCAGACAGAAATCTCCACTGTGCAAAGTTTGCTATCACTTCTCAGGGCGTGATGAGATTTTTGTTTGTTTTGTAATCGACACCAGCAAAACCAAGTGAGGTTTTATAAAACGTAAAACATACCTATTTCCTCTACAATGACATTCATTAGCTCATACAGTTCCTAAGCCCAGTCCTGAAACTTAGTTTACCCGGTGAAACGAGGCCCCTTCAAGGACAGGCAGACCGCGGTACCAGCAGGCACGCGAGGCTGCTATAATGAGAGGCTGTGATGGGTTCGGCCCCCCAGTTTTTCATGGAGATCCTACTGTACGCCAAGCACTGTGTTCAGCACTGAGGCGGTTTTAAAAAACCGAATGACAAACGTATTCTTAGTAGGGGAAGGAGCCAACTGAAAAGGCTACAGACTATGATTTCAATTAGATGACATTCTGAAAAAGGCAAAACTACAGAGACAGTAAAAAGATCAGTGGCTGCCGGAGGGGGGTGAGGAAGATGCTCAGGCAGAACAGAACATCTGGGGGGCAGTGAGAATCCTCTCCGTGACACTAACGATGGACACATACTGCTGTGCGTTTGTCCAAACCCACAGGACGGACAACACCGAGCGTGAGCCCCGCGGTAAACTGTGGCCTTTGGGTGATTATGACGAGTCAGTGCAGGTTCGTCTTGATTTTTTAAAAAAGTGCCGTTCTGGTGATTGAGGTTGATTAACGGGGCCAGGGGCACTGCGAAATCTCTGTGCCTTCTTCCTCTCAAGTTTGATGTGCACCTAAAACTTCTCTGAGAATAAAACATGTAAACCAAAAAACCCCAAAGAACATAAAAACAAAAAAACAAAAACCAAACGAGACCCATATCTTTCCCCGTTTGGGAAAGTAAACTGAAACAAACACAAATGCCCTAAATTATAAGGTAAAAAGCTCTAAGTGTCAGAAGACGTGCAAACCAAAGACCGTAAGGTCACAGGCTTCAATTTCGGAGCAACAGCAACAAGCAAAAGGACATGACGCACGTTTGTTGAGCGTACACTGCACACCCAGACGCTCCGCCTGGCCCGGTGGCTTCCCAGGAACAGGGAGCCGAGGTCCCTCCTGCCGAGAGGAAAGGCTGCCTGGTGGGGGGGGGCGGGGGGGCAAAGGCCTGAGCAAAGAGACAGTAATTCACAGGTCAAGACTGACCTAAGAGCCATCACAACGTAGGATACGAGCAACAAGGGCTTCCGGAGTCAGAAATGAGAGGTGACTTCTGACTCCGATGGCCGGGGGTGGCTTTCTGGGGGAGGGGTGTCAAGGGCTCTGCTCCCACAGCCACCCATGACCACGACAGTTCCCACTGCCTGGGCACCTGCACTATTCTTCACGATCAGGCCCACCTCCCACCTTCACAAGCCAGCAAAGTAAGCTTTATTCTGGGGGGATGGGGGTGAGGAAGGGGCTCAGAGAGGTTAGGAAATGTGCGTGCCCAAAGCCACAAAGCTAAGGACACTGGCTGAGCTGGAATTTGGGTGTAGGCTTTTTCCACGATGCCATGTTACTCTGCCCAGACAACGCAGGCACGAAGTGAGTATAAATGCAGACTTGTTCATTTTCCATTCAAGCAACCCATTGCCACGATCAATGTAAGTTCAACCTACCAACCTGACTGTATAATGAGTTTTCCTCATGGGCAACGCAGACACACACGCACCCCCCAGACGACCCACTCTGCACTGGACGACCGAGGAAATCACAATTCCTAACTCCCCAAGTTCCTAAACGCAGAGCTTTAAAGTGTGTGCAGCGCGGGCAGCATATGGCAAATCAATTACTAGTTTAAATCTTAAAACAAAAACATGGCAAGTGCGGTGCAGAAATAATCAAGAACAACGGTTTGGTTTAGATTACAGTGAGCCGCCAGAGTTTTGAATACAATAAATCATCATTCCAGGCAATGGGAAGCCATATTGACACTTATTCCTAATTTGAATATTTAATTAGGGTGAAGTTCTTCATCAAATTATCGCAGAACTGGGAGGAAGCCTGGAAGACTTACACAATTACTACCTTAACCCCTTACCAGCTGCTCACCTGTGAGCGCAGGGATTCTGTCCCCGCTCTGCAGGGAGGGGCGCCTGCGCCCACAGGCCGACCTGCGGCCCTGGGTGAAGCGCGTCGGTAACTGAATCTGCCGCTGGGGCAGGAAGGAGCCCACGAATGGCCACAGAAAGGTCTGAGGCATGCACTGCTCCCACGTGAGCTCTGGACAGAGAGCACGTGCACGGGCGGCCCGGTGCGCCTGGCGTGGCACTGCCGCACCTCCCCCCACTCCGCTCTCACAGCAATCCTGCAACGAGGGGCTTCTCGCCCGCACTTTACAGAAGGGGAAACGGGAGCTCGGCGGAGGGATATATCTTGCTCGAGGTAACAGTGACGGTGAGGTATGAAGCTGGCCAAGTTCCTGATCTCACACACACCCACCCACCCCCACCCCGCCTTGTGCTTACCAAAAATAATGACAAGGCGAACACTTAAAGGTCAGCAAAAAACACATCCAAAGCTGTACTTTGGATCTTCGGCCTTTTGCAAACAAATGGCAGGGACAGGCAGTCAAACGCAGGCCTGCTCAACCAGCACCCTAAAATGTACCTCTCGGGCTCACAGTGCACCACCAAGCTCCCCCGGTGGGGCGGCGCGGGGGTGGGGGGCATGACGATGCCGTGGGCGGGCGAGAGGCAGCAGGCTCAGGGACACATGCAGCCGCCCTGAGACAAGGCGCCGACGGGCGGGAGCTCCGCTGGTGTCCAAGGGGAGAAAAATGCCAGCAACAGGACGAGAAAATGCGAATTTATTTTTCTTCTTTCCATACGGTAACAGCTCAACAGTACCATTTATAATTACGTAACCGTTTAGACAAGAGAAAAGATTTCCTTAAAGCCCTCTTTCTCACTGTATGAAGAGTCTTATTGACATTTCATGGACACCATGTGATTCTGTGTGACCAAAAAGAACACATTTCCCCTTGCCATCTCCCCCAGGGACCGGAAGCTGACTTTGCGAGGCTGACCAAGTGCACTTGGCCATGGTGGGCCTAAAGAACTTTCTGCTCCCCGTCTCCACTGAGGTGCTAAGAAGGAAGGACATCCCGAGAGTGTCAGATTAGCAATTTTCTCTCGAAAGCTTCACATGGGTTCAATTACCCTCTGGTGAAAATCGGCGAAGCTCCATCTGCAATGGCTACTTTCGGCAGGAAGCTGATCCCTAGACAGAAGGACAGAGCGGCCCACGCAGCCCCAGGCCCGGCCCCCTGCCTGCGCGGGGCTGGCAGAGGGAGACCCGGAATCCGTCAGCCGCGCTCCGTGCCTGCTCGTTGCGGGAGCAAATGGCGTCAGGAACTTCGCAACTTTTCCTTTGTATATTACATTAATCCATATAAGAAAATCTCTTTTAATGAGGAGTGATGTAGTTACAAACTCTCCAGAGCCGTAATTAGAGCAAACTAATTGAAGTTGTGTTTTGACACACTTTCCGAATTCACGGGTGCCGGATGACATATTCACAACACCGCCGCCGCACAGCCATGGCGACGGCAAAATCATTAGGCTAATAACGCTTATTTGCATTCTTATCATGCCGGCAGCTCTCCCTTAAACACTGTTTCTACTATTGCTCCTTTGCTGTAAGTTTCCACGGAAAGATATTAACAGTAATTATTAGTACTTTGGTGGAATTTTAATGTTAAAGAGTAACAGCCCACATGAACATATGCACTGAATGCCCACTTTTTCTTAACCTACCACCAGAAGGTTCGGGGGTCCTCCTCTGTGCCCCCTGCCAGCCCCGGGGTGGCGACAGGGCCCCAGCTTTCTTTAGGCCAGCAGCTCAGAGCCCACACCCGGTGGGCACTGGACTCAGGGTTTCTGAACTATTCTGTCTCAAATGTTTGACAAGAAAAAAAAATCTTCTCTTTTTCTTTTTTATATATATTAAAATGGAACACTTAAGGAGAAATTTTTTCCAAGCACTTAAAAAAAAATCAACCGTTTACAACACGGTCTTTGGTAATAATGCTAACGAGCTCCAGGAGGAGGGGCTGGAGCCCCTCCCCACCACACCCGAGGCTCCTCTCGGTGATTAAAGACAGACTTGGAGTGAGTAGCACGTGAGCAAGGCCAGTGGGGTGGGGCGGTCCTGATCTGTCCCCACAGAGGTCCTGTTTGCCACCAAGAAGGCCAATTTTTTGGATGCTTAACTCCGACACTCACACCCACAGAGGAAGACTCGACAGTTCTAAATAATGGTTATTAATGACTCCCTCCTCTGAAGTGACAAATTGCATCTGAAACTCAGACTCCAAGAGGTGTGAAGAGTGCACAGGACGTGACAGGAAATGCCAGTGGGCACACAGGCCCCAGGAAAACAGTCAGGGTCAAGGGCGGTGACCACAGCCACGCCTCCCCCAAGGAGCTCCCGGCAGCAGCTTGCTCAGGTTGGCAACCCAGGGCAGTAAGAACGCCCAGGTCCCACCTCACAGCGGCGAGTGTAAATGCTGGGGGCAGTGTCGGGAGGCCAGACGGGGCCCAGCTCTGCCTCTGCCCACCTGCTGGGCATCAAGGCACTTCCCAGGGCCCCCACCAGAGTCGAGAGATTGGGCTTCTACAAATATTTTGGGATCAAACCAAGCCAAACCAAAACACAACCATATCATTTCCCCTTTGTAATTCAGGAGAAAATGGGGGCAAACGATTGCTTTAACTAAAAATGCACACCAGCATTGAATTCCAACTATTCAAATTTCAGGATGGACGTCTACCATCAGCCTGGGAAGATCTGACTGAGTGAAGGAAAACGCTTCCTTAGAAAAACGCCAAGGACTGTGCTCCATTAAAGCCTGGGGGTTTTGGGTATATTACCACCCTTGTACCAATAGGCTATTTTTCAAGACACCGATTACTTAAAAGAAAGAGAAAAGGAAACTCACTTTCATAGCTGCAGCCACCCTCCAAGTCATGGTATTTGCTCACCCCAGTTAGGTTTTATTACACTTGAACTCAGCAATGGCAACACACCTACCTTCCATATCAAAGGAACCGGGGAAGGAGCCGAGGCTGGGGCCTCGGGCGCTGCACTTCCATTCCAGATGAGCCGGCCTAACCTTATAAACTGAAATATTTAAAGAGTCTCTAAACCCCACTGACCCTACTTTTAAAAACAAGGAACATATGGGCACAGCTAGCTTTTCATCTTCTTCCAGCCTACTAAAATATCCGCTTTTCCTAAATCCAGGAGGAGCGCCGCCGCCAAACTCAGATTCATAAAAGGCTGGCCCGCCGCGTGCGTGAGCGTGCGCGGCTGGCGGCGAGCGTGCACGGCAGGCGGCGAGCGTCCAGGCCCGAAACAGCAGACCCTGACGGGAAACCCGAGGCAACATTCTCCTCCCTGCCCACCCCCGAAGTCTGGGGACGGCAATTTGCTCCGCAGGGTAAAGCGATGACTGACAGGTGAAATGCGGGCCACCGTCTGCAATAGTTCACGCCCACGTCTGGTGCGCCTACTGGGTGCAGCGTGCCCTGAGGCAGAGAGGCCCCAAATTCGGGGAGCCTGGAGGCTCCCTGACGGCGGGGAGGACCCGGCAGTGGGACCCGGGCTCCGATCCTGCCTCCTCCACATCCGGGCGCTCTGCCCTTGGGTGAGTCAGCCACCGTCTCTCCGGGCGTCCGACTCCCCATCTGTTGAGAGGAGAACACGGTGGCGGCCTCACCGCCTGGTTGTGAAGAGGAAAACAACGTACGTGAAATGTTTACATGATGCCTGGCCCGAGATGCTCACACAATTGTAGCCGAAATAACGACGATGGTGGTGATAACTGTATTTATTCTCATAATAGTAAGTATTAATGTTATTATTCAACTGGAAATAAAACATCTGCTGCTCAAGTTCGATGTGCCCTCCCCGCAGGCAGAAGCCCGACCCAAGTAAATCCAAAGGGCCTTTGAAATGTTACTGCAAGCAAAGAATTTGGTTAAGTATCCAAATAAATAATTGAAACCCTGCCTTGAAATAGAACAGCATGGGCGGGTGGGGGGGGGGGGAGGTGGTGGGTGGTAAAGTCTGAGGAAATACCACTTGTTTAACACCCATTTCTACTTTGTTCGGCGGCTGGATTTACGCTGAGAGACCCGGGTGAAATATTCCATAGAGCTACCTGCAAATAGACTGTCAGCTTCCACTCTGATAAAAGGTAAAATATCCTCCTCTAAATGGTCTGGCTCACAAAACCGACCCTGAAGTGAACTGATAAATCTGTTCTGACACACAGAGAACTATTTTCATAATCCTGAAAAAGGTCTTTCTCCAAACCCCGGAGCATAACCCGCTGCGCGCAGAGCTGGCGGGCCCCAGGCCCCGGCGCGGGAGGGGATCACTCCGCGTTCACGGCCCGGCTTTCAGGGCAGCCAAAGGAGGCCCACGCAACCCCCAGGGCCACCCCCCAAATCAGACGCTCATAAAGTCGCACACGTCGCAAAGATGCCACCTTTACGAGCAGCAGACACCTCGCCGGAATCCGAGGTGTGAGGGCGAGAGCCGAGCAGGCCACGCAGAGGTGGGAGCTGCGTTGGCGAATCGTCCATTCTTCATTAAACAGAAGCCCTGCCTTCCCAAGAAGCCACATTAAAAATTAATATCAAAAAGTGTATTGCTCAGCCTAAACTCATCATTCATATCTAACAACACCAAACTGCATTCTAATGAAATTTCGCCTTCAAAATCACCCTGACGCCCAAACGAAGTCTGATCCTGTTGCAAAGGCAGCCGGAGCTCGGTGACACGGGCATTTGAGAGAGACTCCAGTAACTGCCCTCTGTCGGTCTCCTTCACACCACTCCGCTAATCACCGGAATAAATCCAACGGCTTGTAACCTTGCTCAATCGTGGGCTTGGACGCGCTCCTAGAGCGCATGGCACTGGGACCGCGCCGTGCACGCCTGCGCGTTCTCCTCCGTCAGCCGCTATGGCTCAGGGGGACTGGACCCCCGCCGGCGTTTGCAGGTTGCCCTGGAAGAGTGGGAACGCAGCAGGGGAACCCGGGGAAGACGATGAGCTCCCCACCCACCCGCAGGGGAACTCGGGAAAGTCCTCATCGCCGGGCTGCTGGGCAGGAGCCTGGACAAGCTGCCTGTGAAGGCAGCCCGGACGCTGCCCTTGGGTGACTGCCCGGGCCACCAGCTCCATGCTCAGCTCCCTGACGAGGCGATTCACAGCCAGGGATGACACTGTGACCGTCCGTCTGTCATCCAAAGGTAGCTCACCTGCTTGGGCTCACATCCCAGCTCCGACACTTAGCTGTGTGTCTCTGGGAAAGGAATTCAACCTCCCTGATCTCCGTTTCCTCCTCTTCAAAGGGAGGTGATAATAGTTCTTGACGCAAAGAGCTGTTATTAGAATTAAATGAGTTATTATTTCTAAAGCACTTGGAACAGTCTGACAGCTAGGAAATGAAATATAAGGATGGATGGATGGATGGATGGACAGGTGGAAGAACAGGTGATAGGAGCGACCTGAACAGATCACTTTAAACATTCAGTAAATACTTCCCGAGTGCCTATCATGTGTCAGGCACCTGGGACTCAAAGGTCCCAACCATTCTGGTGCCACACCCATTTCACTGACCGAGTACCGTGCGCAACAAGTGAGACGACGCAGTTGAAGTAGCTGCTGAATTCAGACGCACCGTGACGTAGTGTCACCACCACCGCGCTTCCTGTGTGACTGGCCTTCTCTCGGGCTTCACAGGAGACGAAGGAACACGAGAACCCCTG
Organism: Trachops cirrhosus; assembly: GCA_028533065.1. Classification (NCBI taxonomy): domain Eukaryota; kingdom Metazoa; phylum Chordata; class Mammalia; order Chiroptera; family Phyllostomidae; genus Trachops; species Trachops cirrhosus. The sequence continues at coordinate 6,503,761 of CM052540.1, forward strand.
TCCTCAACAAGCAGCCAATCCAGTCGGCAGACCGACACAGACGCGCAGCAGGCAGGGCACCTGGGATGCCGCCCTGTCTGGGCAGGCGGCAGCCGCAGGGGAGGGAGGGGGCGAGCAGCAGGGGCCAGGGCTGCGCTGGGGGTGGAGGTGGGCAGGGCAAGCCCCGGCCTTCAGGAGGGCAGGGGCTGGCGCCAGGCGCGGCACACGGCACTGGCCACATCCTTCTGGAGTGAGGAAGACGTGCTCAGGGGACAAGAGGGGACTCGCCTGGCTGACAAGGTGAGACGATGTGGGAGGTGTGTCAGCCAACCGGAAGCCAGTGTCTTACACGGGGTGTCACATTGAGAAAGGATATGAAAACGTGTGTCCCATCTTCAGAGTGAGACCATGAAATAAGTGTGTGTGGTTTTTGTGTGAAGAAAAGGCAGGAGAATTATTCCAAGTGAAGCCAGACCCAGCTGTGCCTCGACAGAGACGTCAGAGGTCCCCAGGCCCTCCTTTAATGGGACGGGACGGGGGCCGGGCAGAGAGCCCCTCCCCCTGGCTCCTCTGCCCCCAAACCATTGCTTGTTCCCATGAAAGCGGAGCTCACAGGTCCAAGTCATTATCTGTTTACTGTCAGGGCAAAAAAAAAAAATCACTGGCATCAGCCCTGGGCCTTGCCTTCCCATCTAACCTTGAAGTAGGACATACACAGCCCTTCTCAGAAATGACAAACCTCACAGCAGAGGACAGCTTTCAGCCTAAAATACACTTCCCTCCAATCCTGGGGGCTGAACCTTCTCCTGTGAAACCTACAGGGGGTTGGGGTGGGGACTGCTGGGGCTTCTCATAGGCAAATGACACCTGTGCCAAACCTCCTGCCACTCAGGATGGGCGGCATCCCCTCGACGGTAAAAGGGGGACTCAGCCTCCCTGATCTGTGCCACTCCGGGCCTCTCGTTGTAGCCCTGCAACAACAGTAGGTGACAGATGTCACCTGCAGTACAAAGACTGTCCTATATCTGAACAGTGACAGAGGGCAGCCTGAGGGTTTCAGGGTGTCAGCTTGGACAACAGGACTCCAGCTGCTGAGCAAGGGCTCCATCCCATCACCGGCTCATTCTGCAGGTTGATCTGGTGGCAGAGCTGACCCCACGTCCCAGGAAGGTGGGGTCAGTGAGGCCAGGATGGAGCCCAGTGGCTCCCGGGCTTCTGACAACGGGCGTGACAGGGACAAGCCGGGCGTGCGTGGCCTGAATTCTCGAGCGCGGCCTGGTTTTCCTCTCCGTCAGGATGTGCCATTAACCTTTTAGATGACAGCCTGGGACCGGGATGACGGAACGATTTTTGAGGTCAGCGAGGATCTGTGCTCTCAAAACCTGACATCGACATGCAAAAGTTGTGACTGGATCCCGGTGTCCCTGAAAGGAAGACTAAATGCATGTGACAGATCTTCTGCAATCAAAATGCCCCATTTCCCAGAGTATCTGTCACAGATTGATAACATCCACGCAAAAAGTTAAGTACAATTATGTCTGTCACTGAGAAACATACTTCGGAACCTGTGACTGACATCTTGCTGGAAGCTGACAAATCACTGGAAGATTACGGAACAACTCGGAGCGGCGCCGCGCACCCTGCGAGGGAAGCTCCCTGACCGACTCCTGGGGGAGGCTCGCGTGGGTGGGGGGGCCCACCGCGCAGGTGCAGGCTGCTGTGCGGGACTCGACAGCTGGGAAAGGAGCCGCGTGCTCTGTGGCTCTGGGAGGGAAGCTGACACTTTCTCCCGGAGGAGGGGCAATGCCGGTGGAGGGTCACAGGACGTGCCCAGGGCCCAAGGTGGGACCTGAGGCGGGACACGGGTGCTGGGACCGAGGAAGGCCATGGCTACGAGACGGGGGAGAGCTCCGGGCAGGCGCCCACTGCTCCGCACGCTTGCGCCCCCTGGAGTTCCCGAGTCACCCTTGGCAAGGCGTGTGCCGCCCTAACCGGCCGGCCTCCTGAATCCCAACTTCTGAAGGTGGGGACAGGGACAACGACACATTTCTTCCAGTCTGAAGGATCCAAATGCTGCGTGGCTTGTCGGCAGCTGGGAACGCGTGACCTCTCAAGTCAGCTTCTTCAAGGCCATGACTTTCTACTTTTGGGAAGTTTTCTTATTCGTTTTTTAAAAGGTTAAGCCCACATCTGCCTCCTTATAACTTCACTCCAGCTGATCTAATTTTGCCTCTGGGGCTTCCAATGACCCATCCCCACCCAGAAACACTATTTAAGTCTCCTGCTCTACTCACATGCAATGCTGGAGTCGGGCACCTCTTACAAGGTGGTACGTGGCAGTGGACGTGACCCTTTCGACAGCGCTCCCAGGCGTGGGATGCCGCCTGAGGGGCTGTGCCCCGCTGCGCACACCAGGCTGCGTTCCACACAGCCCACGCTCACGCCCAGTCTTTTCGTAGGAACCAGCGCCAAGTCAGGTCTCCTCACTCTGGTTTTTGTGCAGCCGACGGTCTGAGCTTCGGAAGGCCCTGCCCCTTGCTGCCCAGCACCTTCCAGCTCCTGGCTCCCGCAGGGCGTTCTAGCTGTGGAGGAGCCGGGGAGGATCGATTCTGTCGCTCAGAACTCCTGCTCTCCCTAATGACTGTGTGTCATCTGCAAATTTGATAAGCATGCTTCTGATGTCTTTATCAAGCCACTGGTTCTACAGCGGAGCAGGCGGGGGGAGCAACTACTTCACACACGTCCCACCAGGGGCCCCCGCCGGGAGGACACAGCGCCCCCGTTGGTTCGTCCACAGGTTCATCGGTGCACTGTCACCTGTGACTCCACCTGCCTCCCAGGGCTTTCCCAAACCTTGCTACTGGCAGCAGCGGAACCTCTGCTTCCCAGCAGAATCATCTGCGCGATCAGGTGTGTGGGAGAGGAGTGAAGGGCCCAGCTGGCTGAAGCTGCCAGGTGCTTTCTATACCTGCACCCTGACCCAAGGCAGAGGCACGGAGGAGAATCAGAAAAGGCTGTGCCAGCCCTGGCCAGTGCGGCTCAGTTGGAATGTCGTCCCGTAACCGAAAGGCTGCGGGTTCGATCCCCGATATGGGAGGCAACCAATCGGTGCTTCTCCTTTGCATCGGTGTTTCTCGCTCTCCCTTCCTCTCTCTCTAAAAGCAACGAAAACAATGTCTTCAGGTAAGAATTGAAAAAGATTGTTTCTTTAAAAGAACGAAAAGCTGAGGCCAGCCCAGAAGAGAGACGGTGAGGTGACCACCGGGGGCCATGCCGCAGCCCCGAGGCCAGCGCCATCCTGCTGACCGAGCTGCAGGCGGCGGATGGGCAGAGCGCAGAGCAGCACCAACGCCCAGAGAGAAGACGGAGGCTCCGAGCCCCTGGAAGAAGCGGCAGAACCTTCTTCACTCGGAAACTCAGATACGTGTGCGGGGATGTCTGTGTGTGAGATAAAGGTTCGCTGAGTGAGGAAGAGAAGCTCTAATCTAAATCTAATTCGATGTCTAAAGAGACGTCTAATCCTGCCTTTTGCCACAAATGTCACCAAACACTGCATCCGATTCACCAGATACAGCCAGGGGCAGCCTCGGCCTCTAGGGCCCTGCCCGCTGTGAAGGGACACCATGGTCTCTGGCCCCCAGGTAGCACTGTCTGCAGCCACAGGAGGGACACGGGCAGGAAGCACTTGACCGGAAAGAGAAGGCAGTTCTGCTGAGACCAGGAGGTCCTCAGGCGACGACCCACTGTCTCTGAAAAGGCTGCCAACTGTCCCTTTTGTCTGAGTGGAGCTGGGGATCAGAGCTCCCCCCAAACTGGCAGGGAATTCTTTGCAATTGAGTGACAACACAGGAAATGGAGGCGGAGAGCACAATTTTAGCTTTCGAGAGGAAGGCTCAAGCCCAGGAAAGCAATAAGGTCTGCTCCCGGCCCTGCCCCCTTGTTCCCTTGCAGTCCCCACAAGGGGTTTGCTGGGAAAGGGCCTGCAGACCCTTGCTCTGGAACCAGCCTGCCTGTCCCCACTGCCGCCCCCCGTTTGGTCAGTAGAGGGCGCTGCGTCACCACACTCTCACTCGAGCCCTCGCCCTGCAGCCTGATCCTTTGGTCCACACAAAGACCATGCTTGAAGAAGTATTTCTTAGCTTGTGGTTCAATACTACACAAGAAAGAAGCAGCAAAACACAAACTTGCTCTTACGTGATACCACCTATGTAAAAAGTACACAGAAAAATGACTTGAAGGAAATAACATCCAAGATTATGCACCTTAGCTCACTGGATATGGGATTTCTGTGGGTCCATTGTTTTCTATTCCCTGTCAATTTTCTATAAGTTTGTATTACACTTATAATCAGAAAAATCCCCAGGACTGCTCAGGGGCTTGGGAGTCATGGGGTCAGGGGAGAGCAACACAAGGTCCTAGGCTGTTGGAGAAGCATTTTTGCAAAACTGAATACACGCCTGGATCTGAGCCAAGTGCTGGGAAATAATAGGACATGGTCCCCACCGCCCCCCCGCCCCGGTCCTCAGGAAGGTCACAACATGACCACAACACAAAGTGAAGGCATAACAGTGGAAAGGCGCACAGAAAAGAGAGCCCAGGCACAGGCTCAGCACTGTCGTGTTC
>CM052540.1:6508862-6537945 GCA_028533065.1 Trachops cirrhosus
GCACCCGTAAGTGCTCAGTGAAGAGCAGCCATGGCGGCCATCACCGTCACAAGCACACACTAGATCCAGACCCCACACGTGGTCCCCAGCGAGGCAGGGCGGTTTCCTGGGGGAAAACCACTCAGAGCAGCCCTGAGCCCTGGACAACCGTCAGCTGCTAAGATCAGGCCTTTGACGGGAAGGCCTGACCTGTCCCTCAAGTCAAGGAAAATGCAGGTCTTCCACTGGCTGTTGCCAGGCTGCTCTCCGCTCCACTCCTCCCTCCACAGCAAGCTCGGGGTAGGAGACGGAGCCACTAATTGCACACGCTTAACCAGGCCTAATGGTAAGTAAACACATTACCCAGAGTCCATAGCAATGTGCTCGGTCACGCTGGTGAACAGAGAGAGAGGACACGGCACTCGCCTAAAGCAAACAGTCTTCCAGTTTTTAAGTACTATATGGATTGCAACAAACTGTGTTTTAAATTAATTATAGGAGCCTCATCCTTTTGGCTGACTTTGTAAAATCAGGGCCTTCTGGGCGCTCAACTGCACAGAGCGGAACAGAGGTTATGTGGTCAGCTTGGGCTCACCTGTCCCCTGGGTAAAGGCTCCAGGAAATGACCGTATGACACGAAATGAAGAGGCTACCTACACCCACCCTCCTTGTGGAGTAGGACACCTGCTGGAGACACCAGCACAACCTCTGAAAGTCCACGGCACAGCAACCCACGTGCCCCGGGCACGGGGAAAGGCTGGCCACCCCAATCCCTACACAGGACCACCCACAGCAGCTAGGCCACGGCCCAGACAGCCGTCCGCTCCGGCCTTCCTCGCTTAACTGGTTCAACGGAAGGAAAACGCAGAATGGGAAGTCCCTTGTGGCTCTACAGTATATCCATATAAAGACACTGCAAGTCGATCAGTTGTCAAAAACGAATACCAATGTGAATTTAAAACTAAAAAGAAAAACATGGGGGGGAATGGGAAATTAACACAAGTCTACAATTTTAGTTCTCCAGCAGACAAGCCATTTAAGAATTAGCAGTGGTATTTCTGGAAGCAGCAAGCCAACGCTGTGAAGCGTCTGGTCTTGCTAATAAGTAACAAAGTGAAAATTAAATAAAGTAGGAGAGCAAAACTAAATAAAAATTTTAAAGCCTACACTGGTAGGTCTGTGGCAAACAGGTGCAAGCCTGCACCACTAGTGGCACAGTGAACTGGCATTTCTGGGAGTTCATTTGGCAACAGAGAGTAATAAAGCTTATCTTTATAGAGCCCATCCCTTAGGTGGGTCCGAGGAATTAAACTGGGATCTTGTCCTCAAGGGAAGAGATGAGTATCTAAGACATGAAGAAAACATGTAAATGGCTGAAATGCAAGCTGTAAACATTATTATGAGGCAGACAATATTCTCCCCACTTTACAGATGAGGAAACTGAGGCCCGGGAGGGTGAAGTCCTACAGGTGTAAGTGCAGAGCCAGACTCACTATCAGGCGAGTCTGACTCCAGAGCCCAAGTTCTCTACCACATGAGCTGCACTCTGTCCTCACGGAGGTAAAGCTGGGACTTCAGACCCAGAATTGATCACTCCCTTTGGCTTCCAACCACTGTCACCTGCACGGGCTTCCTTCCCTCCCTCCCTGCCATAGAGGTGTGCTGTGCCTGGTGTGATGACTGTGCTATGATGTGGTTCCTTGTGTTCAGGTCGAGGCCGCCCACTAGACTAAGGAGACTAGACTTGGAGAAAGGGCCAGCATCTTAGTCACCTTTCCATCGCAACGCCCGCAGTGCCCACTAGGCATGCGTCAATCTTAGCCTGCCTCACACCAGAGACTGTCTGACGCAGGTCGGAGAACTCAGGCTCACCCTTGAAAGAGACAGGCATGGACATTCAGGGTTGAGGGGAAGGGCACTGCAGGCAGGGAAAAGAGCAAAGCAAATGCGTAGTCAGGAAGGAAAGGACACGGAGAGCGTTAAGTCCGTGGCTCCGTCTGGGTCAAGCTGGCAGATGAGGGACGCATTTGCAGGGGAAGGCTGGCGGCAGACCACAGGGGACCCAGGGCCCAGTGGCCTCAAGTGCTTGGAAACCTATCCCAAGGAAGCCACTCAAAACCTACACATCCCCAAACCGACCTACTGATTCAGCACCATTCCTGTCGAAATCCCAGCCGGCCTCTTTGCAGAAATTGACAAGTCCTAAAATTTATATGAAAAGTCAAGGGACCCAGAATGGCCAAATTATCTTGAAAAATTGGAGGACTAGTTTCAAAACCTGCTACAAAGCCACAGTAGTCGGGACTGGCATACGTCAGACAAACAGATCAGTGGAACCGAACCCAGAGTCTAGAAACACCCTCACATTTACGGTCACCTGGTTTCTTTCCAACAAGGGTGCTGAGACAGGTCAGTGCGGGCAGGAAGGGTCTTCACCTGGCTATTCACATGCAAAAGAATAAAGGGGGAGTCCTATCTCACACCACTCACAAAAATTCACTCGAAATGGATTAAAGACACAGACGTAAGGGCTAAAACTATAAATCTCTTAGAAGCACTGACATAAATCTTGGTGAGCATGGATTAGGCAGTGGTTTCTTAAGTGTATCACCAAAAAACATAAACAAAAAAAGGGAAAAATAGATAAATGGACGCCATCAAAATTAAAAAAAAAAAAAACTTGTCTAAGGACACCAAGAAAGTGACATGAAAACCCCCTAAATGGGAGAAAATACTCAAATCATACAACTGATAAAGTACGTACATCTAGAACACAGTTAACCCCTGAAAAATGCACAAGTTAGGGGCACTGACCCCCCACACAGCCGAAAATCCAGGTAAGACTTTTGACTCCCCCAAAACTTAACTACTATTAGCCTGCTGTTGACAGAAGCCTTGCCAATAACATAAACTGTCAATTAACACATAGTTTGTGTGTTACATGTATTATATGCTGTATTCTTACAATAAAGTAAGCTAGAGAAAAAATGTTAAGAAAACCATCAAGGACAGAAAACACAGTTTCAGCATTTATTGGAAAAACTCTGGACCTGCATAGTGCAAACCCATGTTCAAGGGCCACTGTATATTAAAGCAGTCTTGTAACCCAATAATACACAGACGGCCCACTTTAAAATGGCGAAGGATCAGAAGAGACATTTCTCCAGAGAAGACACACAAGCGGCCAACAAGCACAAGTCGACGCCATTAGCTAACAGGAAACCCAAATCAAAACCACAACGGGGGCCCGATCACACCCACTGAGAGGACTGGGGTCACAAAGCATGACGATGGCATGTGCCGCTGAGGACGTGAAGACACAGGGACCCTCACGCACTGCCGGTGAAAGTGGGAGATGGCTCCTCCGAGAGACAGCTTGGCAGTCCCTCAAGAAGTTGCACAGAGAGAGGACGACCCAGCAGTTCCGTGCCGAGGAGCAGTGCGAACACATGTCCTCGCAAAACCTTGTGCACGAATGTTCAGAGCAGCCGAAAGTAGAAACGGCCCAAGTACCCACCGCCTGGATACACAGAGTGCTGCACGCTCCTAGACATGGCGCGTTATTCGGCAGTAAAAAGGACAGAAGTGCTGACACACGCCCTAACATGGATGAGCCTTGGAAACACGCGCCGAGTAAAAGAAGCCAGGCAGGAAAGAGCACCTATAATAGTGCATCCTGCTGCTTAGCGAAATGTCCTGAGTAGGCAAAGCCACGTACAAAGCAGGCTGGTGATTGACTGCCTAGGGTTGGCAGGGGGTTGGAGAGAAGGGAAGAGTGATTGTTAACGGGGATGGGTTTTTTGGGGTGGGGAGGAATGAAATGTTCTAAAATTGATTGTGGAAATGGTTGCAACACTCTGTGAATACACGAAAAACCTCTTATTTGCATACTTTAAATGAATAACTTGTATGGTATGTGAATTATATCCAATAAAGTGGTTATCAAAAACCCCTGATACAGAAGTATGTAAAATCTTTCTGCAAAAGGGGCTTAAACACATGCTTTTAACACAGTGACACAGGTTAAAAGTGGGGCTGGTGTCAGGCATGTGTGTGTGTGTTCTAGTTACTCCTCACCCCAGGTGCATGATCTTGGATAAATTCTTTAATCCCTAAGTAGTTACTGCACCTCATTCACTGCATATATTGCATATATGGGTTTACTACTATCCATTCCAAGTAGGGGGTCTTCTGAAGATTCAATGGTATTAATTATGTAAAGCATTTATCACAAGGGTTAGCATACAGTAAATACATACTAAATATGAGCTATTGCAATTATTAGCTAATGTGTATAATAACAAGTAAAAGCAAAATATCCAAAAGTGGGGAGAGTATTTTAAAGAATGAAAATAGGCTAGGCAATGGAGTCCACTTGCTTCGCTAAAATCAGAGCTACGTGGGGTCTATGCAGATAAGAAAAGTGCGGTCTACATGAAATGCTAGCAAAAAAAAAAAAACACAGTAAAAATAGTGGGTCCAAAATGGGGCTAACTATGGAAAAATCAAGTAAGTGTGACACAGAATAAGACAGACCTTCATAAGGAAGTTGTGCGTCACAAGGAAAGGAGACTCTGGGTTTGTTTTATTTACCCTTCACTGTGTGTGCATCCTAAAGCTGGCTGGCGAGAGCAAGGAAAACAGAACACGTGCTTTTCCATCAAAAGGAGGCAGCTCAAATGCTCAGAGGCGGGCCAGCTCTACATAGTAACCAATGTGCAGGAGGGCACCTGGACGGAGTCCTGGTCCGTCGGCACCCCTCGCCTGCTCGGCTCTGGTTGGGGCCCAGGTTGGACCCTGGCACTCTAATTGCAGTCTGTCTGGTTCTGGCCTTTCTCATGAGCTCTAAGAGCCCAAAACAGGGACATTATTGCCCTTGTATTCCCCGGGCGTCTTCTGATTTTTACCCTTTTGCTTTTGGGTCTTGTGCCAAGCTTGGCTTCAACAACACACACGAGGCTCTTACGGACGGAGTACCGCCAGTTTCTCCGTCCACTCCCGAGTGACCCGCTCAGCAGGGAGCCCCACTCGGGGAGAGAAGGATCTTTTGCTCACTGACATGGCGCTAACCAGAACACTACAAACTCCTTGGAGAACCAAGTCAGACACATGTCAAAAGCTGCAGGGTTCATTCGTGGGCATGCAGTGAGGACTCCTAAAATGTTTCCAAAGAAAAATGCACATCACAACCTCTACAAATATACCTGCAGGAAGGAAACTCCCATTGAGATGAGTGGTACTAAAGGGTGACTCACGTGTGTCCACCGTCTCCTGAATCGGGATGAAGCCCACAGGCAGAGTGTCCTTGATGTCAATGAGCTTCATGTCCACTAACACGTTCCCTAAATGACTCTTGGGAAGAAAAAAAAAAAGAGACACAGACTATTAATCTGAACACGCCTGTGGTGGGTTTGCCATCTTGGTTTCAAGATACATACATACTTAACACAACAACTCCTACAGCTTTATGACAGCAGGTGAATTAGAGTAGGTGGCACTTAATGCTCCCCAGCAGTTACACAGCGACTCGGTGGCCCCCGGGCAGCGGTTTCATCTGCAGAACTTCAAAGCCACTCACTCAGACATGGCCTCAGTGGATGAGCAAGCCAGGAGACGCTTGCGACAAGACCCAGCAGAGGGCAGCTGAGCGCATGTCCCGGGACCAGGCCCACCCTCAGCCCGACGCCTCAGCTCTCAGGCTCGGCAGGTTTTAGAAAGCAAATTCTTGGGGCGGCCGTGGGGGAGAGAGCTGCATCTAAACCACACAGAGAACCAACCACACTCCTGAATGATTGCCAGTCTGCATGTCGACACACATCTTGGTTGCTAGATGCATTCCGTAAAATCCCCAGAATCATAAAATACAGAGCGAAAGGCCCTGCTGCCTCCATATTGCACATCTTCTAAAATGACATGCACCAGGGCCTCTTAAAGTTCCTGTTTAGTGGTGGTGCATGGGGTCCACAGCGCGCAGTTTCCGTAACCAGTGCAAAAATGTCTTCCGCAGACGGCACGTAGCCTTCCGTAACTGCGAAGGAGAATTCTCTGCAAACGCGCCGGCACTTGCAGCCCTCATTTCGGGCTGCAAACGAGCTCTAAAGATTTGTATCCTACAACTTAAATATGTGGGGCCACCCCAGAGAGTTCATTAAAATCTTCGGAGTAATTTGCAGCTTACTTCCCCCCCTTCTCCAGTTAGATCCAGTTAAGGAAAGACTTATGGCTGCTGATCCCAAACCTCTCCTGCTAGGATACTAGCAATGCCCTCTGCTCGCCCATTTCCCAGAAGCTCCGCATTCCCCGAAGCTCTGCTTGAGCACGCCCTTAGCTTCCACGTTCTGCGCCCAGACAAGCGTCCCGACAGCCAACCCACACTGCGGCCTCCGCAGCAACGCCTCCGGCCTTGTTTCCGTCTAGCTCAGAGAAGGGCTCTCGCCTCCTTCTCCGAGCACAGGCGGCCGGCCCCCCTGCCCCTGCCCAGTGCCAACTACCACTCTCTCTGAAGGCCAACCAGGGAGTTCTTACCATCTAAACTCTCCGTTCTGTTCTCTCTTGGCACTGTCCATTTTCCTTCATATCAATTCATGATGGCACATTTGTGAGGTTATTTAACATCTGTCTCCCCACTAGAGTTTAAGAACCACGAGGACTTTAGGGGACTAAGTGGTAATGGGGAAAAATACAATAAAGATTAAATTAAAAAAAAAAAAGAACCACGAGGACCAAAACTATCTGTCACCACTGTACATCCAAGCCTAGCACCGTCTCGGCACACAGCGGGTGCTCAGTCATTATTTGCTGAATAAATTAATGTTTCCTGGTACATTTTCAACTGGGTGGACAGCGCAAAGTCAGAAATCAGATTGGACTTACTGCGATGACAAATCTGAACTATGTGAATAAAAACATTAAAAGTATATTTAATAAATACATCATAAAGGAATAAATACATTATACAAAAGCACACAAATGAAATGAATTCTTCCACAGGTAACTAAAGGTTGACGTGCCAAGTGCAAACTGTGGCTGGTGCTTTGGTGGCCCTGCTGTCACGAAACCGTTTCTCTCCCTGCTTGCCATCCACTCCCTGTTAGTCCGCCTCAGGCGGCTGGGCCCCGGGGCAACATCGCGGGGTGCTGCTAGGGAACGGAAGGTGGAGCCTCGAGGGGCGGGATTGAGCTGACCGTGTGGGCGGGGTTTGAACCGTGAACCTGACTCGCAGACATCAGCGGCTTCCGGAGCCACCTCATCTAATCTATCACAATTTTTTTTTTCATGGCAGTTGCGTCTCCATGTCATCGCTGCTTTCTGCATTGAGAAATTAACAGCGGGGTATGTTTCCCTGCCCCGGGGATGGAGGGGCATTCATCAATATCCTTCTCAAGTGTCTTCTGCTTGACAAGTTGGGTTTTATAGAAGTCAGCTGCAAACCACTTAGCGCGACCTCACCCTCCACACTCTACGAATGTCCCTGATCGTACAGCCAGAACGCTGGTGGTGTGGCCATTTTTAAAAAGAGCATCAGAAAACCCTCCCATGCATACAAAATGGGAGGCTGCCCTGCCACAGCTTCCCGCAGCCTGAGCGGGGCCCCTCCACGCAGGGGGCTGCGCTGCGCCGGGTGTAATACAGTAGGTCTGCGACACCATTAATTTCGCGCGTTCCTCTCCCCTCCCCCACCCCGTGCTCCCTTTCATTTCCTCCTCATAAATATGAAGAACGTATTCCCAATCCTTGTTGAGCAAATGATTCATGCCAAAAGCCCAATATGCACTGACTCAGGGTATTTATATTGCCTCTGGTAGCCCGTATTTGCTAGTATACTGTAATTATTTTTGACAACCTTGCATTTAAGGTAGCCACAGATAACCAACTTAATATTCAAATGTTCATAAATCCTTCTGTTTAATATCCTCCCTACCTAATCTATGTACATTATTATTACAGGTAATGCAGAAAGTACAGGGCATGAAAAGTGCAATTAATCTCGATCCTTCCCCAGGAAGCAACGTCACTCCACAGCCAGGTTTCTGTATTAACAGCATTATTTGGAGAAAGAAATTTAGGTTCCAAAGGAGTCTCCCAAAACTCCTACACGGGGAGTCTCCAGTCACCTAATTAAGAACCTGTCCAGTCTTGAGGCCCCGCATCCCTCCTTTACAGTTGTAAAAAATCACGCTCCGCCAAGCCTCGGCCCTGACAGCAGGCGGGCACAGCCTGGCTGCGGCGGATTAATATATGCCTCACTCCTGCCTGCTCCTGGCCCGGCAAGTGGGCCCCACCTCCCCGCCCCCGAAACGGATCCCTTTGGATCTCACTGTAGGACCCGCTCAATCTTTGTCTGAACACAAAACGCACCTACTTCCTATACTGCTTCCGAAGACAGGCAGAGGTCTCTTCCTCCGCCTGGGTCCCCAGCTGACAGCCTCGTCACAGCCCATCTCCACCCCGGCCCGGGGAGGAAGACAGGCAAAGGGGGCACGCGATGAACATTGTTCTAATGTTCAATAAATGTTGACTGAATCAACGCATTTTCTATAATATGTTTACCTATGACACCCAAAATCAACATGCTCCGGTGACTCCTCCATCATTTTTTAGACTTGTCACTGTCCCCACACCAAGGGATGGGGGACTCTTCTGGCCTAGAGTACCAACAACCCACAGCCTTCGGGGGAAATGCAACAAAAACAGAAATCAAAAACGATCAGAGAGCCCTGGCTGATGTGGCTCAGTGGACTGAGTGCTGGCCTGCAACCCAAACAGTCACTGGTTCAATTCCCAGTCAGGGCACATGCCGGGGTTGTGGGCCAGGTCCCCATTTGGGGGCACATGAGAGGCAACCACACATTGATGTTTCTCACCTCTTTTTCTCCCTCCCTCTCCCTTTCTCTAAAAATAAATAAAATCTTAAAACAGCAAAAACAACAAAAAAAAACAATCGAAGAGATCGTGGCTGTCCTGGGAGGCCAGGGCTTTGAACTGAAGCCTCTTCAGTCAGGACAGGTGAGGCCCGAGTAGAGGGTCACTAATTACACCACCAAACCGCTGAGCTGAGTGAAGCGAGCATGTGAACTCGGGTGTGAAAGCCCGGGAGCTCATCCTCACTGCCCCCAGCAGCGGTGAGCAGTGAGCGCGCTGACCTGCACAGAGGGGACGTAAGAGGGGACAAAAGCTAAAAGCATAAACAGTCTCAAAAAAGCGTTCAGGTGAACTCCAGAGACAAAGGGGCGGGGCGCGGGGAGTGCGCTGTGAGCACATGGATGCGGGAGGGCGGCTCGGACTTCACGAGCCCCACCTCCAGACCTGCCCCCGGGGCGGGGGGAGGGGGGGCTGCGCAGGCCGCAGGACAAGCCCCAGGGACCTGCTCAGACTCATTAGAGGCGCAGCTGCCGCAGTCCGGTCTGTCTGGAGGATGGAGGAGGTTCCCAGTGTTCGCCCCGGGCGCCCCCTACTCCCTGAGAAACTGCACTTTCCAACGAGCATGCGTCGTAATTGCAGATTAAAGCACAGACTTCTCCCCCAGTCCTGAATGTGTTAGAAATAACTTTGCCACCACTGACTTACCAATAAACACAGGAGTGGCAGGGGGAAGAGTGAGAGCCAGAGAACCGCGTGACTGTCTGAACCCAGAAAACGCAGAGGGACAGGAGTGACAGGACCATGGGGCCGCGGGGGGTGGGGGGGGGGCTGGGAAAGACCATTTCTTTTCCCTGTCACGCTTCTGAATGAAGATGTTTAAAGTTGTTGGTTTTTTAAAATTTTTTTTTAAATCATGAACATATATTACTGTTATAAGAGAATTTATAAAAAACAAATTAATGAAACTATTTCCAAAAAACTTTGCATTAGAAAGAGACGGCAACATTTAAGCCCCAAATGAAATGACACCCCTGAAAATGAAAATCTGCTCCCCTTGTTTGGGGCTCGGCAAGGCAGCTGACCTCAGAGATGCGCCCAAACCCTCAGATGTCAGGAAGGGGCTGGTGCTCAGGGGAGGGTCCGGGAACGGAGCGGGGGCATCCGCAGGGCGACTCGGGAGGCCCCACACAAAGCAGGGATTCAGGAAAGCTATTTCCCCCTTTTTCAAGCTGCCTGTTAGAACCCTATTGGAAAAGCTTTAGCAGATATCCTCAAAAATGTCCTGCTTCGTGGGCCTGAGTACGAAAACCAGCATACTAAACAAGAAATCCACACTGGTGGACACCCACCTGCAGAAACAACGCCACGCCCTCTGTCATGGAGACGCAGCAGGAAGGAGTCGCTTTGGAAGCAGGGCTGTCTGTGCAGAGGGGTGACCGTGTAGCGCCTTCCTAGCTGTGCCCCCAACTGTGGGTCGGCTTTAAGTCCAGCTTCCCTGGAAAGTTCTCACACCCACGCTACCTGTGACTGGCCACTCAGAAGAAAGGTGGGCAAACAAGAGCGGCGAGAGAAATTTCCTGGCTTCCTTCCGAGGACGCACGTTGATGGAATTCGCGGCGCGCCCGGGTACAGGGTTAACAATACTGCTAATAAATGAAGCACAGAGCTGCTGATCCTACCCAGTTCTCGAAAACCACAGATAAATTAACATGGCGATGAAGATAAACCATAATGAAAAACACGAGGACATTTCAAACGGGGATGTAAGTAGCTTGTGCTCGCTCAGCAAAAGGATAAAGCACTACTGGACTTACATTTTCTTTGGAAAATGATCTTGTGAAACACAGGTATCTGGTAACCTTGGATTTAAATAAGCCGTCTTTCCAGAGGTCAGCATCCACACCATCTGCCGTCTGTGCAACCTACACCAGAGAGACAGAGAAGGACCGCAGGTAAGGCAGGATGGCACCGAAGGCGCGTGCGAGCTTCGTCCCTGTGCCAATTAACACCGGCCCGAACCCTCCTGGCATCTCATTAGTTCATTTCACTGGGCCCCGGGAAGAGATTTTCCAAAAGGGGAAAAGGGAGCGTGTGAAAAATACAACTTCTAAATATATGGTCCCCGGGGAAGCCCTTGATTAAAGACACCCTGACAAAAATGGTTCTAATGAGAAAAGAGCAACTTTTGTTGTAGGGACCAAGGAGGGATTGGAGAAGTCAGCACATTAAGTTGCTCATTACCACGTACTCGGGGGACGGCAGGGGGGCAGGAAAAAGTCCAATGGGGTGTGAAATGCCACCTTAGAGGGGCACACTGGTGGGTACACTGGCTGGCCCCCTGCTCCAGGACCCCGGGGCTAGCCAGGGTGCTTCTGCCAATGGGAGTCTACTAGCGACAGGGGGCAGCTGTCAGGAAAATTCCTTCCTCACCGTGTCTTCTTGAGGCAAGCTCTGTGAGGGGTGTTCAAGGTCAGAAACTGTATCATCATGGAAAAGTAAGGACAATCGGGTGCCTGGTGTACAGTCTCACTAGGAAGGGTTTTCTCATGTACAGATGTGATGTTTTCCTCGAAGAAGAGTTCAAGGAGGCAGCCAGCCTTGATTTGGGCCGACAGGACCCGTGGACTGCACTGCGGGGTCGGGGACAAGCGTGAAGGCCCCTGGTTGTGGGGGAGAGTTTACACCGAGACGAGAGGACAGAAAAGGCTGGATGTGACAGTGTTCTGCCGATTCTTCCAGACTGTGCTCGAAGTGGCCTGTCAGGGCTGGGCCCGCCCTCGCACCGGCAGCCCCTCACAGCAGCCCCCCAGGGCAGCACTCCCAGCATCCCGCCAGAGGGTCCATCAGCCTCCAGCACCACGGCCGGCAGCCCGAGGGGCCCGAGGGGAAGGCTCAGGGAGCCGTGCCCCGTTGGGGATGCACCTGGGGCCTCCCTGCCTGTCCCCGTGAGGGGCGGACTGGGATGCAGCCCTTGACCTGACGGGCTCCCTGCTGTGCCCACAAAGTGCTGAAAGCCTCTCCATTCTTCACCCCCCAAAACTGCCCGAGTGGCCCCATCCCGTGAGCACGCTCACAGGGCACAACAGCGGCCTCCGTCACGTACACAGGCTGGGGGCGCACGGGGGCGGGGGGCTCCACGAGGACATTCCTGGAGCCCCCACGGCCACATTCTCTGAGGCTGCCTAAGAACAGCCCACAGGCCACAAGACAAAAGAAAAATGCGTTTCTTTTCCCAAACCCGGCAATTGTAAATGAGCAAATGCCACAAAGGGAGAAGAAAGGCCCTTCTGCTAGGAGCGCAAATACAGCTGACCTAAGATCTGCAGCAGTGAGACAGGGTGCAGCCCAGAGGGGGCCCAAACAGGGCTTTGGAATGGGGTCCGGAACTCAGGGTGTCCAGGAAATATTAGAAAGACATATAGGATGTCCTCCCCCCTCCCCCCACAGGTGTGGGTTGGGGGAAGGGACACATGGAGCAGGGACACGTTTTGTGCAGCCACAGCCTTGCAGCTAATCCATGGCACGGCCATTTAACATACCCATAACCTTTACCTGGTTTCACAGCTGTGTTAGATAGCTGTGGCCATGCTCCGAGCCAGGGGGACGGGAGGGACTTCCACCCAAGTTGTAACTGGGGGGCAGGTCCCCCGGGTTACAGCGCCTGCGAGGGAGCTTGGAGAAGATTGGCTCCATGACATGGGGCCACGCCTGCCCAGACTCCCGATGGCAGCCCAGTAAACCTGGAATGACACAGGAATGCTGGCAGGTGTTACTGACTGTGGGAGGAGTCGGAAGATTGGCGCAGGGATTTAAAACCCAGACTCGGCAGCCACTAAGGGAAGAACCACGTGGTTTTGCCAGAGTGCAGACCCCCGCAGCTTTGGTGAAAAGAGAACCACGCGGCTTTGGAGAGAGTGAGGACCCCACGGCTTTGGGGTGCACTCCTTGGCCACGTGGCTTAGGAAGCAGGAGAGACTTTGCCTGGAAGGAAATGGGTACAAAGAACTCTTGCCAGTAGGCCATGAGAAGGAGCCACGTGGCTTTGGATCAATTGGAGGTCCTGCCTGGACGGTGACACAGCTGATGGTGCCAGTGGCCTGAAATACGGACGTCTACTTCTTTTCCTGAGATATGGTACCCCGAATTAGGGCAGGGGGAGAAGGAAGCACTGTGGGCATCTGTGGGTATACTAAAGGACTTTGATATTTTAATGAAGACATTAGGTCACTACTTTAAGTCTGTATAGCTTTAAAGAAACATTTCCCTGCCTTTTCACAAATCTCTGGCATTGAGAGACATCTTTCCTATGGAGGCCGACAATCGAACCTAGTGGGGTTCCTTTCGGTAACAGAATATCGTACCCCCTTGGCCCTGTGTGTTCTGTAGCAGCAGGAGTGGCGTGGGGATAACCTGAGGCACCGGTCGCCCCAAGTACGTCATCCCCACAGACAGCAACGTGGGGGTACAGGGTGAGGCCGCGTCAGCATTCTCCCCATGATGGTTGTACACGAAGTTTCTTGAAAAACACGGCATTTTAGGCGGTGGCCCCAGCTCCCCACCACCAAGGATCCCCGTCTTTCGTCTTCTCCCTCGGGTCCCCGGTATTGGAAGATTTTTTTTTTGTTTCCCAAACTCTAGTTTCACTGTCCTTCCTCAGTTCTGGGAATCACCCCATATTTAATAAGCACCCCTTTAAGAAACAAAGAAATAGTATCATATCAAAGTATATAAATCTCTTATAAGGGGCATCCCAATTTCAGAACCACTGAAACGGAAAAATAAAAAATGCATAGGAACAAAGAAGTAAGGACACCTACTTGGTTTCTCTATAATAAATGCATTATTTAAAAAAATATTTTTAACAGTAAGGCTGCAGAACACTCGAAGTGTGTGGAACCGAGGCTGGGGCCTCGGGAGGAGGAAAGCTGTGCCAAACTCCCACTGGAAAGGGAGCGAGGCCAGTGGGCTCCCCGCACATTTGGAGAGTCCACGGAGTGGGGTGTGTGCCCTACATCAAAGCGATTGTTTCCGGGGTTTGAAAAGGATGATTCCCACCTCGCACCCCTGCTAGAGTCTTTCTTTTTCTAAGTGAGAAGACACCTCAGCGTGACAAAGAGGTGAGTGCAGGCCTGTGGCGGGCGGCAGGCCCCCTTCTCCCCACTGGGAGTTGCCGTCTCCGACGCGAGCTGAGGAGCATCGTGCACGGACAGCCAAACCGAAGGTCCAGCCTCGCCCTGAGTCCACCACTCGTTTGCAGCGAAGTAAAAGTGCATGATGTCCTCCAACCCCCGTCACGGGGAAGCAAGGAAGGGAGAGGAGAGGGGGAGGGAGGGAGAGAGAATGTGTGTGTGTGTGTGTGGGGGGGGGGTGGTCCTGGGCAGAATGCAGACACACCGGAATCCTGGGCCATGTGAGCCGGACCCACACAGGGGCCACGGCTCCACGGCTCCACGGCTCCACGGGCAGGAGCCACAGTGGGAAGGCCCAGGCCTGTCTCACTGGCAAAGAGGCCTCGGGGTCAGGGGGCAGGACATTCCCAGCCTTGCCTTCCCTGCAGCGACCCAACCTACCGAGAAACTTCTTTCCAATCCAGTCGCATAAGGTGCTCCCTAACCTAAATTCTTCCCACCCCCAGGGAGACGAGTCAACGACCTACAGGACAAATCACGGGGAAGGCAGGCATCAGCACGGGGCGCCCCTGCGTACGTGCATGTCTGAACTCCGACCCTATGAGCTCGGTAGCTGGTCCTGGCTCCTGAGACGGGAACTGCACTCGTGTTCGTGGGGAGAGGGCTCCTCCCAAGCACAGAGGGGGCCCCACGAGCGTGCAGAGTGCCTGCCTCAGTGCTCGCCGGGGAGCGCCCACAAAGCCTGTGCTGACGCATCCAAACTAAAAATGAGGACAGGCATCGAACCACACGACGAAAGTGATGTCATGCTACAGCGGGATTTGGAAAGTCGGGAACTGTCGCATCAGAGCGCAGCTCTACCCTCCGGTCCTCGGGGGCTCCTTCCCCACCTCCCGGAGATCAGTCCTCCGCTACAAACGGCACACTTGTGCGGTCACGTTTCCCCGCCCTGCGGCGCACAAGGACGGCGCCTGCTCAGATCGCCGTGCACCCTCCCCGCTGGGCCGAGAGCCTGGGACACGTTTGGGCCGCGATCTAAGTTTGCTGAACGAGTGACTGAATGAGGAAGCCACTCAGTCAGGAGCCAAGTGTGACAAGCCCCAGGCTGTGTCAGCTACCCAAGTAAGGGAAGAGTCTGTAAACGTGGGATTTCGGGGATTTACTCTCCGGCACTTACACATTTGGACAATCAGGCTGCTTATCTCGATCACCTTGTCTGTGTCCTGCCTAGTCCCCCAAATGACTAGAGTGTGACCAGGGACACCGCTGACTACAGTGCCTCCGCAGTGTCTGTTACAGGGCTTCGCACACACAGACACACTCACACACACAGACACACTCATACACACAGACACACAGAGACCCAGGCATTCACGCACTCACACATTCACTCACACACATGCATATTCACACGTGCACACACTCTCTTACACGCACATGCACACACACACCACACTCATACCCTCCCCCCTCTCGTTCTAGCACCTGCCTGGGTACAGAAGCTGCCTCTGAGGAGGAGCAGGTTGAACACATGGGCCTCTCTCTTCTCTGCTAAAGTGACAACCAAGTGGAGGACGTATGAAACTGCTAAGTAAGGAGCCAGAGAGGAGCACAACACCGGAGACATGCCAGCAACCTCTGCAGGTGTGGAAAGTGGAAGCACCGCACTGAGCAGAGTGGAGGGGTTGGCACCTAAGGGTCTGACGGGACCTCGCAGAGCTCCAGGGCCCAGAGCCGCCAGACACCAGTGGGGATGAGGGTGGAGGGCGTGGGGGTGGTGGGTGTGAGTTCAGGCTGAAACAGGTCTATGTACAAAGCGGTAATTGAACTCCCAGATCCCTACCCTCATTTCGGATGAATTTTCTGCAGAAACAAATCCAGAAAGACTCAGGACTCCACAACACAGCCTGCTGGGTGAGGAAGGAGGCGAGGAGGAAGGAAGACCTCAGAGTGAAAACAGGGGGGCTAACAGGGCACCCTGAGTGGTGGTCCCCCTCCCCTGCCACCACCAGGCTCGCCTCGGCAGGCACTGTGCCCCCTACACGCCGGATAATGAGGGACTCGTCCCCAGAGAAACTACGGAGTGGCAGCAAGTAGACCATCACACGCAGACTCTGGGGGGCTCCTGTCACAGAAGCTCGTTCCCTGCAGCATCCCCTGTGTCCCCCCACCCCACCCCCACCCGCAGAGCTCCAACACCAGGAGGTAGCGCTTAACTCTTAAATATAAACTGACAACGAAGAGTGAGCAGGCACTGAGGGGAAGTCAGGTGGCACAGGTGACCGAGGAAACAATGAAAGCCACGGAACAAACAGCGAAATCTATAATTAACATCCTCCGAGGGATGAGGGAGCATATGGCAGCCACAAAACCGGAGTGGAACGTCGTGGAAATGTTCTTAAGAGGAACAGTTTAAGACTATAAAGAGCCTAGAAATCAAAAAAGTGATAGGTAAAATTTAAAAATTCAAAAACAAAATACTGGAAGAGAAAATGGAGGAATTCTTCCAGAAAGGAAAACACGAAGATGAGATAAACTATAGGATCAATGCAGCATCCAACCAGCCGCCTCTCCGGAAAGAGCAATAAAGAACCGAAGAGAATCGAGTCTCCATATTAAAGGATGCCTGAATGTTACCCCCTTAAACCAAAAAGTCCTGCCCTGAGGCAAATCAACAGGGAATCCCACCAAACTGGGGGTTTAAAAAACACTGCTAACGCGTCTGGAGAGAAATAACAGGTCACACACAAAGGAAATAACAGGTCGCAGACAATGCTGTCCATTACATGCCCTTGACCTAATTATTTTATAACTGGGAGTTTGTACCTCCCGACTCTATGTAACTTTTATAATAAGGAAAACAACCATTTAAAAGGCTCCACTTGATGGGGTGAGAAATAAGGATCTGCCTGAGAAACACTTTGTAAATCAGCCGTCCGACCGAGCCACCCGGGCAGGCGCCGTGCGGTTAACCCTTCGAACTGCCGGAGGTTCCCCAACGCCGGACTCCAGCGCTCTTTGCCCAAAGGGAAGCTCTGGAAAGATACCGCCGCTAACCACCAGATTCGTCAACCTGTTCACACCCCGGTGTTTTGAGAGAGCCCGCCCACAGCTCAAAGATGTATTTGGCAGACGGAGAGCAATCGAAGGGGCCAGGAAACCCCGCAGACATTCCAAAGGAACTGTCTGGCTGACACTATGAATAAGACTGAAGTTCAAAGGGCCCTGGATGTGTTAGATCGTGCCCTGCGGCAACAGACACTCGGCCCGGGTCAGACAGTGGCCAGCCATGCAGCCACTTCCACTCTTCATCACCGCGGTGTGGGCACAGCCGGGGGGGCAGGGAGCCGAAGTTACCAGCCTCGAGGTCCCTCCCGGGAGGCACGCCCGAAATGCTTTCTAAAAACTATAAAGCGAAAAGAGCCATTCGACTCATCTGGTGCCAAGTCGGACAACTCTGGGCTGTTTCCTTTTTGTTCTGATTTCATTTGCATCCCATCATTTCGTATCCTGAATGGAGAGCTCAAGTCGGCCACAGAACTTCAGCTGAAAATCTCTAATACTTTTTAGCAAAAAAAAAAAAGCATGAATGTCTCTGTCCCTGAGACTGCTGCCTGTCCCCCAGCCCCGGGCTGCTCCCTCTGCCCCATCACAGAGCACAGGGACACGGCCAGCCACTCCTCTCCCGCCTCGGTGACACCACCCCGGCTGGCCCTCTTCCTCTTCAAGCTTATCTTTCCTATACCTGCCAGCGACTTCCTGCCTCCCAGGCTTTGCTCCTGTTCCCTCTCTGGCCCCATCACGTGGAAGCTTCTCGTCACTGAGGACCCGTGAGAGGACCTGACCCTGCACGGCCTCCCCAGGCCATCGGCCAGAAGCACACTCTGAACTCCCAGGACCTCCCTTCCCTTCGGCTTCTCGCATCAAACCTTGCCTAATTTGGACGAAAGCATGTCACTCCTCTGTAATGCAAGATTTAATTAAAAAATATCAGATAGTAGAGATCTAGAAAAAAAAAGGAGTGGGGTTTTTGAACAGCTGCCCACGTGTCCCAGGAGGAACACTGCCAGAGAAAACCCAGGACCTCCCAGTCAAAGCAGAATTTCAGATAAACAACGGATGAGTTTTCACACTGAAGGAATTTCAAACTTTTCGGATGTAAGCGGGCATCCTGTGTTTTTATGCGCTAAGTCTGGCCTGATACGAAGGGTGCACCAAGCTTAGCGAAAAGCCGGAACTAAACTGGGAGGGGGCGGCAGCACAGTGCTTGCTCCGGCCACACAGCCTCACGGCTGCACGGGACACACTCACCTACAAAGGTCTGAGGAACGTGCGCATCGCCCAGTAAAAATGAGCGAGAGCTACTGCATGGTCTAACTGATACTAAGAGCACCAGTTATGATTTGTTTCTATGTCATTTGCATATGCAAATACAGGGACAAAGGGAGGCAAAAGAGCAAACCAATGACAGTGGCTACTGGAAATTAGGGGTGTGGTCAAAAGGAACTTGAGCTTTGGTTGTATTATTTGTTAAAATAAGAAGATTTTTGTGTTCCTTACTTAATCAAAAGTAAATACAGTTTTTTGCAAAACAAAAACAAACTGGAAAACAAGTCTAGAAGGATAGCTCCAAACTGTGTAGGATCAGAGTGAAGGAAAGGTAATTTTTCCCTCTTCAGTTTATATAATTCTGTATGATTTGAAAATGAGCTTTCACAATTTAAAAATGTCATGAAGATGCTTTAAATGAAATTTTACAAGGCAGGGCTCACTGACCCTCCCTCCCATAGATCCTGGGAGTTAGAGAAGGGCTCACTGACCCTCCCTCCCATAGATCCTGGGAGTTAGAGAAAGTTCCATCGTGGGAGATGCGTCTGGTGAGCACAGAAGGAAAAGAGGCTGGTGTGCATGAGGCTGGTTCCTGCAGACCTCCTTCTGTCTGCTGGCCACGCCCAGTGTCCCTGAGTCCTTCTCTGGCTGGGCTCTGATAACAATCTGTGCCTCACAGCACCCAGTACCTACTCTTGTGGGCCAGGGAAGGAGGGAACACAGCACATCAAAACATGGGCTTTTCCTGGCTGGTGTGGCTCAGTGGCTGAGCACTGGCCTGCAAACCAAAGGGCTGCCAGTTCGATTCCCAGTCAGGGCACATGCCTGGGATGCAGGCCGGGTCCCCAGAAGGGGTTGTGCGGGAGGTAACCACACACTGATGTTTCTCTCCCTTTTTCTCTTTTCCTTCCCCTCTCTCTAAAAATAAATACATAAAACCTTAAACAAACAAACAAACAAACAAACATGGGCTTTGGTATCAGAAAGATGTGAATTCAAATCCTGGCTTCACCACTCAGTAGCTGTGGACCTTGGCTGAGCTCCTCCACCTCTCTGAGCCTCAGTCTAGGCCTCTGTACGTGCAGACGACAGGTTCTATCTCCTACGGTTGCAGCAATTAGGAAAAGAGATGATGCAAATAAAGTGCGTTGCCTAGCAGCACCCGGCCCACGGTAATCGCTTAATAGACGGTAAATATTGGTGTTGGCGTTCCATCGAAAGCAGTGCCTCCCTCCCACAGCCGGTGGGCAGGCTGACGTGGCGGTAAACAGAGACCTCTCCCTGCGCTGTCCTCTCCCTGCACGGGCTGTCATCGCTGGGGTGCAGTTCATCTCTTCAAGCCACAGGTCCTGATTTCCTTCCAGCAAATATTTACTAAGCACTCCTGATGCGGGAGGCCCTGGCACCATGCCCTTCGGCATGTCCGAATGCGAGTGGCGCGGCCCCTCCCTCAGAGGGCAGCCGGCCGGCACGGAGAGTCGCACGGAGGGTGCGGGCCCAGGCGGGACACCTAGGTTTGACCTCAGCTCATCCACACCTGTGGTGTGACCTCGAGAAGCGCGCTCCAGCTCCCTGAGGCTTCGCTTTCTTATTTGTAAAATGAGACTATAACTGGTAATTCCGCAGGGTCATTGTGTGAAGTAAACACTGGGTACGGAGCAGCTGGCACGGGGACAGATGGACGCAGCACGGATATCCAGTGTGACTGGAAGTGCAAGGCAGAATGGCGGGAGCGCTACCAGGAACGACGAGAGGAATAACAGGCACATCGGTGTGGGAAGGGGCTAGGGGAGGGCAGGGAGAGGAGACTCGAAGGCAGTGAGCAGAGGGAGTGGGCAGGTGCACCCCAAATGGCCAGATCAGAGCTGTGCTTGTGGGGAGAGCAGGCTAACGGGACTGTGGCTATCGCAGCGTGAGAGCAGAGCCAGGGGGCAGAAGTGGGCAGAGAGGGGCAGGTGCGGGAGGTGGGGCTGCCCTTGTAGAAGGGGGGCATCTCTGCAAGACTGGCAGCAGGAGGAGGAATTCCAAGTGATGCTGAAGGAGACGCCTGCAGCTGAGAGGCGAGGACCAGTCACTTGGAAGAGGCTATGCAGGACAAGGATGGTGAGGACCGAGCTGGGGCGGGAGGAGAGACAGGAAAGATGCCACCAAAATGAAGCAGGGGTAGGAGCATGAAACTGCCTGCCGGGGCAGGGGGGTGGGGTTGCGGCTGCAGAACGGGCGGAGGAGCCCCAGAATGATTCTGGCCTCGGTCTGCAGGAACGGTTCTGGGGCAGCTGTGGGTTGGGGGGCTGCGTGGGGGGTGGGAAGGAAACAGAAGACAGCTGAGTTCCAGAACACTCAGGCTGAGGTAAGACAGCTGTGCTATGGGGCCTGTCTACCAGACAGGTGGAAACGTGGGCCGGTGAGGAACTGAGGGCTGAGCACAGGTCATCTGGGGGAGGGTGGCAGCTCCCCTCCCGTGTGGCTGGGACCCGAGCTGGAGGAGGCCAACTTCCTCTCAGGACATGGTTAAGAAAATACTAAAAGCTCATGATCCTGGGATGAGCAGAACATCCGGTGGCCCTTCCCAGCTTCTCCAGTGTTGAGGAAGGATTCCGTCTGTGCACTGGCCCGGGCCCCCCACCCACACTGCCGGCTCCACCTCTGCCCCGGCTCTCGGCTGAGGCCGCTGGCCGGGAGTGGTGGCACGGGCTCCTGCTGCAGCGGAGCCAAGCTCCTCAGACCCCAAGGCCGGGCTCTGGGCTCCCGGCTGGCTTTTACAAAGGGGCCCTGAAAGAGACCCAGCGAGACAGGGAGGACAGGAAGAGTTAAAGTAACAGGATTTAAGAGGAGACAAGCTGAACTCGTGAGCTCATGAGTCACGCTCGATGACAGGAGCAAGAAAGCAAAGGAGATGAACTGGCACTTGTGGCTAAGTCACCCTTCCTATTTACTCTATTACTCAGCTCTCAAACCACACTGCCAGCTATAATTGCATTTCAATTCATGTTTAACACAAACATAACTTAGTTGGATGTTAGCATCCAACATCCCAGACACAGAAAGGCGAAACAGAAAGGAGCCCGCTAATTCAATTCGATAAACGCCCTTTGCCGGCCTGGTGGTGCGCGTGTGCACCCAGGCACGGGGCTGGGGACTGGGGGTGCAGCTCTGAGTGCCTGGAGGCACCGTTCCACTGCCTCCAGGGGGCCTGCGATGCAGACAGAGACACGCACAGGCTGACAGCTGCAGTTGACGAGTGGTAAGAGCTGCGAGAGAGGAAAGTGAACACACCATCAAAAGGCAAAGAGCTAGAACATCATTCCACGGGGAGAGGCACAGAGGCAGGAATGGGAAGAGCACATTTGAGGAACTACACAGAGTTCAAGGGGATGGGACGAGGGCTACAAGGGAGGGACAGGCAAATTTAAGTAAGTCTTGGGTTCCAGGGAAGTCCATCCGTTTGATAAACAACTCCTGAGTGCTAGTTGCAGAACATCCAGTGGTAAATATAGCAATGAATTTGCCTTTGAATCGGAAAACAAGGTGAGTAATCTCATCTTTTAGACAGCTCAGAGGCCGGAATGGACTTGGGGAGAGGCACTGGAGACAGTTCCACTGGCTGTAACGAAGGAGAGTGGAGAGTGGTTACGGGATATTTGCTTAGCCAACAGATCAATCCCTTCTTAAGCTCCTGCCTGCTCATCCGGCCCTCTGCACAAACACAGTGGAATCTGCAATCACACAATTCCCTGTCACATCACCCTTACACGCAGGTCAGCCTAAACCATGATCAAAAGGGTCGTGGAACAGCCAAGAAACGGGGCGTGGGCGGGGTGAGGACAGTCGGGATTAGGAACAGCAACAGAATTCGATGAGGTTGTTTGACATAGGAAAAATCTATTTCTAAAAAACTAGCTTTCCTCTTTAAAAAGTAAGAAACTTCCCATCTTTTTCAAAGCGTTAAGACAGTTTGCAGAATGTGGGAATTACCAGTTCCTTCACAATTTTAGAGAATGCTACATTAAAACAATTTGGGCTTAGTACTATTGTTAGGAATAATTCTTTGATGACTTCTCCGATTTCTTCCTGTGACACAGGTTTGTTATTGGAGTCCTTCTGAAGCAGCAGTAGCGATGATCTAGCTCGTTGAGGTTTTCAGTTTCAGTCACATAAGGCTTCACACAGGAGCTATTCATCATATCCTCTTATAAGCTTCCAGTCTCCTTACGTTCCCACTTTCCTTTCCTTAATCTAAATTCTGCTTACATTTCTTTTCGCTATCCTGTTGGGCGAAAAGTCTATCTATCATCCTTCTTACAAAGAGTCAGTTCTCAGTGAACGACTCTCCCTCCTTTTCCCTTACTTCTAATTTCTCATTCTATCTCTATTATTTCCTTCCATGTGTTTTTCTAGCTACTTTAGCTGTGGGAAAATACTAATTGGGCATACTAATACTAATACTAATACTAATGTACCTGTAATTGGAGCCTCAGAAAAAGGAGAGGCTAGAAGAACCGTTTTAATAATGCCCAACATTTTTCAACTGCAACAGCAGCCAAATATCCATTCTTTTCAGGTGTCTGTGGAGCATTCACCAAGACAGATCACAGTCCAGGCTGAGGTCGAAACTACAGCCCACAGGCCAAGTTCAGCCTGTGGCCTGCTTGTGTACTGCCTATGAATTAGAAATGGTTGTTCTGTTTTTATGGGTTAAAAATAAATAAATATGCAACAGAGAACACACGTGGCCCACAAGGCTTAAAATATGAACTATCTGGACCTTTACAGGAAACGTTTGCTCACTCCTATTCTAGGCCATAAAACTGAGTTTGTTCTCTGACAACATGGAATTAAATGAGATGTCAATAACAGAAATATACCTAGAAAACCCCCAAATACATGGAAGGGAGACAATGCACATCTAAAGAACACATGAGTCAAAGAAGAACTCAAAGGGGAAATTAAATAGTATTGTAAATGGAATTAAAATTAAATACAAAATAACAATTTCAGGGTTGCAGCTAATGCAGAGTTTAGAGGGAAATTCATAGCATTAAAATGCTTATATTAGAAATGAAGAGAGTTCTGAAATCAATAACCAAAACTTCCACCCTGGCTGGTGTGGCTCAGTGGATTGAGTGCCAACCTGTGAACCAAAGGGTTGCTGGTTGGATTCCCAGTCAGGGCACATGCCTGGGTTGTGGGCCAGGTCCCCAGCAGGGGGCACATGAGAGGCAGCCAATCAATGTTTCTCTCCCTCTCTTTCTCCCTCCCTTCCCCTCTCTAAAATAAATAAATAAATGAAATCTTTAAAGAAAAATAATCAAAACTTTCATCTTAAAAAAACTAGAACATTAACCCAAAGTAAACAGAAGAAAGGAAACAATAAAGAGAAAACAAAAAACAGAAAACATAAAATTAATAAAGAAAAGAAATAAAATCAACTGCTGGTTCTTTGACAAGATCAAAGAAATTGATCAAAGTCCAGGCAGCCTGGGGAGGAAAAACGAGAGGCAACACCTGTGGTCATCATTAGGCATGAATAAGAGCACACCCTACGGTCCCAGATACACCAAAAGGATAAGAAAATCCTGTGAGCAACTGTATGCCCAGGCACTGGAAAACTTAAATGGAAAAATTCCTTGACAGGCAGAAATTACCCAAGCTCATTCAAAAATATATAATTTGAATAGCACTGTATCTATGTAAAAACTTGAACTGTTGTTAAAAACCTACCTAGGTCCAAGCTCAGACAGTTTCACTAGCAAACTTTAAAAACATTTAAAGGAAATAATTCCAATTCTATAGTAAGTACTCCAGAAAACAAATGAGGAAGGAACCCTTTCCGACTCCTTATATGAGACCAGCTTTAACCTAATTCCAAAACCAGACAAAGATGTTATAAGAAAACCACAAGTCAATCAATATTTCTCATGAACATATCACAAAATGTCTTAGCAAAACCTTGGCAAATCGAATCTAACAATAAATGAAAAGGCAGTGTATTATGTCCATGTGGGGTTTATGCCAGAAACCCAAGTTTGGTTCAACAGCGACAGCCAATCAGTATATTTCATCATATTAAAAGACTACAAGGGAAAAGTGATATGATTATCACAACAGATATACAGGTAAAGCATTTGACAAAATTCAATATCCATGTATGATAAAAACTCTCTGGAAGTGTACTTCCTGAGCTTATTAAATACTATCTACAAAAGAAAGAAAAGCTGCAGCCAACACTACAGTTAAGTGGCGAGACACCGGGGGCTTTTCCCCTGGGATCTGGAACAAGGCAAAGGTTCCGTTCTCCCCAGGTCACTGGAACAGCGCGCTGGATGTCCTGGTCAGTGCCACGGAGCCAGAGAAGTGGAGCAAAGGGCGTACAGAGTGGACAGCAGAAAGGAAAACTGAATACCATTTACAACAGCACCAAAAATACGACATGCTTAAGAATAAATTTGGCCAAATGTCTGCATGACTTAGACGCTGAAAACTGAAAAAGACTGATGAGAAAGACCGAGGAGGACTTAAATAATGAAAGGCTATAACATGCTATTTGGAAATAATTTAAGATTTAGAGGTAAGCTACAAAATAACATAAAAAAAATTCCTGTGCACTACTGTTTACCCAGAGCCCCTAAAATGTTAGTGTCTTCCAGATTTCCTTTTCCTCTCTTCCTTTCTCCCTCTATGGAACATGAATATTCATTTGTACATTTATTTATATGCTACATTCTTCCCACAGATCAAGAGGCACATGATCTCCATCTGTCTCATTATTTCCGGTAATGTTAACCAGTAACTTGCTTGAGGTGGTATGTGTTTGATTCCCCACTTTTCCTCTTTGCAACCAATGAGTATTTTGTGAGAGACACCATGAGACTACATAAATATACTACTTCTCACAAAATTTTCACCTAGTTGTTTTGACATCTCGATATATGTTTTAAGACCAAGAAGAAATAGACAGATGTGACTACATAAAAACTTCAGTGATGAACAATAATCAACCAACTTTGATACTACAAACGCAGTGGAAAGACAACGACAGACTGAGAGAAAAATACCTGTAATGTATCCGACAGCCAGAGAATAAACAGAACGGAGGGAACCCCACAGATCAGTAAGAAAAAGCCAACCAACTGAGTCAACTTTGAAAACAGAAAATTAATAGAAAAAATACAAATGGCCGATAAACATGAAAACTACCGATAACAGAACTGCGAATTCACACAATGTGTTCCTAGTTTGGAAGAATAAAAATAAGAAGACCGACTTAAAGAGCGATGGTAAGAACGAGGGTCAGTAGAAACTTCCGTATACCGTTTACTGGGGGGTGTATATAAACTGGCAAAGCATTTTTGAAAAGCTAGTGGTGGTGACTACTAAAATTTACCAGGAACGCACACCCAGAGACGTGTGTGCAGGAATACTTATCACAGCACTGCTTTTCAAAAACCAAAGAAAAAAAATAAATTTCCAATAGCAGGGCAGTGGCTAACAAGTTACAGTGGAAAAAGAGCCATTAAAAAGAAGGAAGTTGGCTTGGAAAGATTTCCCACGCACATCGTTCAGGGAAAGAGGAAAGAAGGAGCCTTACGCAGAGCACATGCATTAATGATAACAGCGATGATACGATAATGGCACATAGCTCAAGGCATCGCAAGTGACTGTTTCAAGCACTTTGTGAACATGAGTTCATTTAATCCTCCCCACAATTCTAGGAGGACAGTTCTGTGAATGATCTCCACTTTAGAGACGAGGAAACGGACGCTGTACTAAGGGGTAGAGTGCTTTGACCAAGGTCACACAGCTCGTGCGTGGCACAGCCAAGATATGAACCGAGTAAGAGGGCTCTGCTTTTGATCATGAAACCACACGGCCTCTCTCTATGTGTATATATAAAGGTCTTTGCAAAATCATAGAGAAGGGACTGGAAGGATATAGACCAAACTGTTAACAATCGTTACCTGTTACTAAAACGAAACCTTACTTCACAAAAAACCAACTAATGAATGAATGTAACTGATTGCTAGATCCGCTGGAGGCCTGATTACTTTAAGAACCAGAATGGATTCTTCCTTCTAGTCTCCTCTCCCTACCTAGAGGTCTCTCACGGGCTCTTTGCAGTGGCTAATTTTCACCTAGGGGATCACTAATTGTCCCCTTCGGTGATCTCGATCTCTCAATAATACAGCTCATCCCCCACAATTCTCAGCTCCAGCCACTACCCCTCTTCCCCATACGCACCACCCCTCATGCAAATAGTCTCCGAATACTTAAACGTGCACCACAAAAACTGGGAAAGGTGGCCTGAAGCATGAGCCGTGGAGAAATTGAGGAGTAACTGGCAAGGATTTTCCAAGCATGCGGTAGCATGTTTCTTCCCTTTATACATAAGGCTGAAACACAAATATTTAGGAAAGATTTCTGACAGGCTTAAAGATAAACAGATTCTCTTGTTAACCGTGAGTTAACATAAAATTAAAGCAAGCCAGGGCTTCCGCTTCTAGGAACATGGAATAAGATATACTTTTTCCTAGTCCTTCCACCAAAAAAAAAGACAAGAAATCCTGGACAGTCTACGAAAGAAACGTAAGTGGACTCTGAAAGGTAGGAGAAGAAGGCAGACAGCTGGGGACCTCAGGACCCAAAGAGCAACAGTGTGGTGAGCTCTCTGGTTTCCTCTCTCCCCACATATCACAGATCTGGAGCTAAAGGCGTCAGTAACCCAGGAATAGCAGCAGACACAGACCCTCCCCGCCAAAAAAGCCCTAACAAAAGGTTGCTTTCTCTAGACAATAACAGGCCATTCAGCCAATAACAGATCGTGCCAACCAGACACGATAACAACACCGTGCCCCCCCCCACCGTGCCAGTAAAACCAGAGTAGCGGGGCTGGACGTCCACCCTCACAAGGCTGTAACAAGGCATCCCAACACTCCTGACAAGATGGTGTCAACTAGAGGGCCAGGCCACTCGCCCCCAGCAGGCGGTTATGAGGCTTCCCTCCCTCTGCCCCTTCCTCTCTCCAGGGGAGCGATAACGGAGAGACCTTGGAGAAAGTCAGGACTTTCATCCCGCTCTCTGAGGAGGCCACCTCCCCCACCCAGTGATGTCATCAGGGTCCACAAGGGCAGCTGTAAAGAGGTGCTGGGAGCTGGGAGTCAGAGCTCCCGTCACCACCCAGCAGGGACAAACAGCCCCATCTCCTTGGGCGTCAACAGACGCTGGTGGGGAAACTGAATCCCTACCCCTGCCTGGCGGTAAAGAGATGGGACGCCCTCCTTCTCCTGCCAGAGCAATGTCAGAAGAGCCAACGAAAACAAAAGGTTTAAATAAGACCCAGGGTCTCATAATATAATATGTACCCACCACTTCCAGGTTTCAATCAAAACCCACTCATCAAGGAAAAGCACCAAGAAACAGAACGGTCTCAGAATGAATAAGGAGACAATCCACAGAGCCAGAATCAGGATGACAGAGAGGTGAGAATTATCGGGGGGGAAAAAAAGACTTTAAAGCAGCCATCAAGAAAATGCTTCACTGAGCAATTATGAACATGCCTGAAACAACAGACAGTCTCGGCAAAGAAACAGAAAATATAAAGAAGAACCAAACTGAAATTTTAGAAATGAAAAATACAGTAACTGAAATAAACGTAATGGATAGACTCGGCAGCAGAATGGAGAAGAGAGAAGAAAGAATCAGTGAACTGGGAGATGGAATAGAAATGACCTAATGTGCGCAACGGAGAGAAAACAGACTGAATGAAAAATGAACGGAGCCTCGGGGAGCCGTGGGCTGTGACAAACGGCCTGAGACTCCTTCCATCAGAGTTCCAGGAGGGAAGGAGCGGGTGAGGCTGAAAGCCACCTGAAGAAACAATGGCTAAAAAGCTCCTAAATTTAACAACAGACGTAAATCTACAAAGTCGAGAAAGTAAGCAAACCTCGAACTCCATAAATCCAAATAAATCCACAGCAGGACACATCATAATCAAACTCCTGAAAAAAACAGGACAAAGGAAAAATTTTTGCAGAATTGGGAGTGGAACAACACTTTACTTATAGGGAACAACAACTCGAAAGATGGCAGATTTCTCATTGGAAATCACAGCGGCCAGAAGGAAATAGCACGACATTTTTCAAGCGCTAAAAGAACTGTCAGCCCGGAATCCTATATTCAGTGAAATATCCTTCAGAAATGAACAGGAAATAAAGACATTCTCAGACAGAAAACTAGGGGAATGTGTCACCAGCAGGCATACTCTAAAAGAACTGCTAAGAAGTTCTCTAAACAGAAAAGAAATGATTTTTTTTAAAAAAAGGAACTTTGAAACATCAGGAAGGAAGAAAAAAATGTGTTATATAAAAATAGGAGTAAATTAACTTCTCCTTTTGAATTTTTCTAAGTTATGTTTTATGGTAGAAGCAAAAATTGTAACACCGATAAGGAAATATTTAAGACAAGCATATTATGAAAGAGGGAGGGGCACAAGAGGAGGGTTCTACACTTCACTCTAACTAGTAAAGTGAGGTCACCAGATACACACACGCGTGCTCGCACACACGATGTGTGTGCGCAGCAACCACTAAACAACCACTAAACGTGCTCTACAAAGAAATATACTCAAAAAACACCTAGATAAGCCAAAATGAAATTCTAACAAATGTTTAGGTAACCCACAGGAAGGCCAGAAAAAGAATGCTGAAAAATAAAACAATTAAGACAGCACAGAATAAACAGAAAATAAAAAATAAAATGGCAGGTTTAAGTCCCAAGATATTAATAAT
>CM052540.1:6538445-6553697 GCA_028533065.1 Trachops cirrhosus
TTTCCAGTGTAACGGTATAAGCAGGTTGAAAGCAAAAGTATGGCAAAGGATATATCATGAAAACATTAATCTAAAAAGGAAGTAGGGGTAGCTATACTGATACCAGATAAAACAGACTTCAGAGCTAAGATAATCACAGGACAGAAAGGGACATCAAATAATGACAAAGTGGCCAATACGCCAAGAAGACAGAGCCATCCTAAATGTGCATGGCCCAGATGACAGTGCCGAAAAACGGGAAGCAAAAACTGATAGAATGAAAGGAACAAAAGATAATACCAAAATGACTGTTGGAAACTTCACTGCTCTAAAACTGATAGAGGAACGATACGGAAAATCAGCAGGGACACAGAAGAACACAGCAACCCTACCAATCAAGGGGATCTAATCTGTATTTTTAAAAAATCTCACTCAATAACGGCCAAGTGCACAGTGTTTTGAAGAGACCATGGAACATACACCGGAACAGACCATTTCACAGACAGGCCTCAACACATTTTTAAAGGCTAAAACCATACACAGTGTGTCCTCCAATCACGAGGAACTCAAACCAGAAAGCAGTGACAAAGAGATTGCGGGACAATCTCTAAACGCTCAGAAACTAAACAACACAATTCGAAACAACCCACAGGTCAGAGAAGTCTAAAGAAAAATTAAAAATACATTGAACGGAACAAAAATGAAAGTAAGACGTATGGAAACTTGTCGGGAATAGCTAAAACAGTGCCGACAGAGAAATTTACGGCACTAAAAGTATGCTTTAGAAATCAGGGGAAATCTGAAATAAATAATCTAAGCTCCTAACTCAATAACCCAGAAAAAGAGCAAAATGAACCCAAAACCAGCAGAAGGAAGTAAATAACAAAGATAAAAAGCAGAAATCAATGAAACTGAAAACAGAAAAACAGGAAAGAATCAACGAGACAAAGAGCTGGTTGTTTTGAAATGGTTAATAAAGCTGACAAACTCCTAGAAAGACTGACAAAGAAAAAGAGAGAGAAGACACTGATGATCCGCATCCGAAACAGAGAACATTAGAGACCATGCGGACATCAACAGAATGAGGAGGGGACGCTGCAGATAATTCTGCATGTAAATTTGGAACTTTTAGTCCGACCCTTTCCTCGAGTTCCAGGGAGGGAAGAGGACTGGCATGTAAACCAATCACCAGTGACCGATACTTCAGTCCACCATGCCCATGTAGTGACGCCACCTAAAAACCCCCAAATGATAGAGTTCGGAGAGCTCCCACGGTGGGGGATGCGTGGAGATTTGGGGACAGTGGCATGCTGGGACAGAGGGCCTGGCAGCTCGGGTCCTTTCCACACACCTTGCCCTGTGCATCTCTTCCAGCTGGCAGTTTCTGAGTTATATTCTTTTATAATAAACCGGTGATCGAGTAAGTAAAAGGTTTCTGTGAGTTGTATGGACCACTCAAATTACTCGAACCTGAGGGGGGTGGGGGGGCGGTCATTGGAATTCCTGATCTACAGCCGATCAATCAGAAGCACAGGTGACAAGGTGGTCTTGCAACTGTCGTCTGAAGTGAGGTGGTGGAAGTTTTAT
This sequence comes from Trachops cirrhosus, assembly GCA_028533065.1. Classification (NCBI taxonomy): domain Eukaryota; kingdom Metazoa; phylum Chordata; class Mammalia; order Chiroptera; family Phyllostomidae; genus Trachops; species Trachops cirrhosus. The sequence continues at coordinate 6,540,012 of CM052540.1, forward strand.
GGGACTGAGCCCTTGGTCTGCGGACTCTGATGCTGTCCCCAGGGAGGCTGTGTCAGAACTGCTGACCTGTAATACACTTACAACGTGTCGGTGGGGGCGCCACCCCATGTCAGAACTGGGTCCAGAACCCTTTTAAATATGCATTATCATCTAAATTCCAGCAAAAAGTTTTTATAGATATAGACGAGATTATTCTAAAACTTATATGGAAAGACACAAGTGAGCCTGAATAGCTAAAATAACTTTGAAAAAGAAGAATAAAGTGGGAGGTACCATCCTACCCGACTGCAAGACTCACCGTGCAGCCTCAGTAACCAGTACTGTGTGGTACTGGCGGAAGGCTGGACGCGCCGAGTGGGGCTGAGCAGAGCGCCACCTGGGTACGCCCGGCTGACCTCGTCCAAGGGTTCGGAAGCAATCCCGAAGGAAAGACTGCCTTTTCAGTGAGTGGCACCAAGCAGTTGTTCAACAGGGGGGAGAAAAGAACTCTGACCTAAGCTCACGCCTCGCACAAAATTAAATCAAAATGTACCAGCTTTAAATGTTAAATGTAAAACCATCACACTTGTAGGGAAGAAACAAAACAAAACAGGAGAGAGTCTTCAGGATCTAGGACTAGGTTTAGATTTGACACCAAAAGCATGACTCATAAATGGAAACACTGACGCTTGGACTTCATGAAAACTTTAAACATTGTCTGTGTAAAGGTTCCTGTTAAGATAAAAAGACAAGTACAGACTTGAAAAAAAATTTGCAAATCACACAATCAACAAAACACTCATACCAAAATATATTAAAAAACTCTTAAAGCTCAACGGTAAAAAAACCAAACAATTCAACCAGAAAATGAGTAAGACACGAAGTGACATTTTACTGAGGATACAGAGGCGGAAAATAAGCGCATGAAGAGATGCTCCCCGTCCCTGGCCGCTCGCGTATTAACACAAATTAAAACCAATGAGTCCTCGCCGCATGCCCGTCAGAGTGGCTAGCGAAACACACGAAGGCTGGAAAGGACGCGGAGGAACAGGATCGCTCCTGCATCGCTGGTGGGAACGTAGAAGGTCACGGCCACACAGGAACGGAGCTGGGCACTCTCACGAAAGGACTACATGTGCAGCTGCCACAGGACCAGCAGTCACTCCTGGGCACTCACCCCGGAGGAAGGAAGACTCGCCAACACAGCCCTGCTCGTGAGCGCTTACAGCGGCCTGATTCACGACCGCACCGACGAATCCGGCGGGTAAATGGTTAAGCGAATCGTGGTACAGGCTTATCAATGAACACTGCGCGGCAATAAAAGGGAAAAAACTATTGATGCACACAACAGATTCTCCAGATGAATCTCCGGAGAATAATGCTGAGTTTTTGAGAAAAATAAAAAACAATCCCCAAAGGTTCTATGCTGTATGTATGATTCCACGTCTATAACATTTCTGAAATGACGAAATTATAGAAATGGAGAACAAATGAGTCGTTGTCAGTGGTTAAAAAGGAGTTAGCTAATCCCTAGAGACAGTAAGAAGTTTACCTGTGAGCACTTTTGAATATAAACCAACCAATCCTGAGGGCCTCTCTCCACCCGCCTCCTTGTATCGGGCTCGCTCCTTCCGTCTGGGACACCCTCCTGCTTTCCTAAATCAGCCCCGGGCCAGGCATCGGGCCACTGGAGACCACCGGCGTAGCCCAGCGCCCACCAAAACTATTTCAACCAGACAGCCCTGCCTTTCCTGCAGACGCCACAGCGCAGGCGGCCGCCCCTGCTTTCCCCTCGCTCCCTCTGCCTCCTGCCCAGGGCCTGTGCTTCCCCTGTGCCCCTGCGTGGGGCACTGTGCCCCTGCTCCGGGGGTCCATGACAACAAACTGTCTTTGCGGTGGAGTCCTGTCCTGATCTGTCAGCCTCGCCATACCTAAGGAAAGAAACAAAACCCCAGGCCCATTTAAAAATAGAAATGTTCTGTATCATCACCATGTGCATGTCCGTCCGTGCCCAGGCTGTGATCTTGTGCTAGAGTTTGCAAGTCGTTACGTCGGGGGGAAATGGGTAAAAAAGTAAACGCAATCTCTCCACACTACTTCTTAAAACTCCACGTGAATTCTACAAAGATCTCCAAATAGAAAATTTATCTGAAAAGAGATGAGAGTAAAATTGAAGCAGGCCCCTCATCTTTTCCATGAAGCCAACTAATCGAGGTTTCCTGGCAAGCAGCTTTTCCCAATAATGAACAGGAAGCTGCAGCGAACAGGAGGAAATGGCATTGTTCCCCGTGGGTCCGCTCCGCTTTCCAAATGAACCAACTGGGGAGTAAGTCCTTACTGCGGCCTTTGGGTCAAAACCAGGATTCCTGGTGGGGAGGGGGAAGAGCCGAGAAGGAGGCAACTTTTGCCACTATTTCTGATCGAATGGCTCTAACGACAGCCAGCGTTTGCTCCCTGCCGGCCTCCCGGATGCCAGGACCGTGCTAAGCACCGGCAGTCGCGTGCATCCTCCCTGGCACACTCCTCTCCCCGAGCGGGGGCTCCTCAGGGCAAAGTGGAATGGGCCGGGAAGACGCGGGACCTACACAAAGGGCTGGTCCTAAAACCGCTTTCCGTGTTTTCAGTAAATCTCAGTTTAATGTGCTTCCTCACAAAACTAAAGGGAAGAACACCTGGCACCTTTTATCAAAACAAGCTCTGGTTCTGAAAACAAACCACTGTGTGCGGCCGGATGTAGTCTGCGGTTATTTCTGAACTGGGAGGCGGCCCTGGACGGCAGTGCTGGGTGGGGAGGTGGAGGCAGAGCTTCGGGAGGGCCAGCTGCCGCCGGCCTCTGGCCGTGAGGAGGAAGGGGGGTCTCCCTGCCCCCCACTCCCCCCCTTTTCTCGGCTTCAGCTTTCTGGACACCCAAGTGACAGCTGTGACCAGACTGGATATATGAGTATGTCCCCCATTTTCCACTTGCTATCTACCCTATTTTTTAAAATAAGATGTCGTTTCCATCTTTACATGCTTTGCATGTGATCTTTAAAATACCTTGATCACTACTGAAAAACACCAGCTTGCTTGAATCTGCAGGCAGAAGATTTTTTCTTGTACTGTTTGGGTGAGTGAAATATAGGACCTCACTTGCAGGTTTGGGATTTTAAAGATATCCCTCTCTATGTCCTCTGGTCCAGAGGGGGGCCGACCCCTCCTCGCACCCCCAGAGCCCTCCCATGTGACAGTCCAAGCATGGGACACTTCCAGTGATTTAGACACTCCCAAATACATTTAGCGCCTATAGAACTTATCCAGCTCCAGCAGTCTTTAAGAAATGTCCTGCTGCCTAACAGTTTCAGAAATACACAGGAGTATTGAGGGAAAGGGAGATGGAGGGCGAGAGAGAGAAGAAAGGAAGAAGTGCAAGTGGAGACTTCGGGGATGGCTGGTCCCTGTGCTGCCCAGGGCGGCTCGGGCAGGGGCCGGAGGCCGTGAGCAGAGCTGGCTTCCCGGTGCAGCGAGAGGAAGGACTACACCAGCTCGGCTTCCTGGCTTCTCTCTGTGGCTGGGACTCCGAGTCGTCTGCCCCCTCAGGGGCTGTGCTTCCTCCGCTGCCCGCTCTCTCCTGTATCGCCAGCCCCCCTCACCCTGCCGCTGGGTCCCTCCCATGAACAACTAAACGTGCTCAGCACTTTCCGCCTTTAAACAGAGAGACGAGGACCTGTGACCCCACGTCATCCTCGACGTGCCCCTTCCCTCGTGCCTCCATCCTTCCAAGGCCACCTGCACCGCCTCCCAGCGTCCCCTCCCACTTCTCTTGGACTCTGCAAATCCACTCCCGTCTTGCTTCTGAGCCTGCCACCAAGTTCACTGCCACCTCCACCTTTCGGTCTCATTTCACTTGCCCTTTAGGCGACTTTGAATACAAAGGACCACCTCTTCTTCCAGAAATAAGCTTTTTCCTTCAGTTTCTTAGTAATTTTCCACCTGCGCCCCTGGATGCTCAGCCCCGGTCGCTTCTGAGCGCCTTCTTCACGCCCATCCCTCATCAGTGACACTCCAGGACACGTGACGCCTGGTCTCCTCTGGTTCCACACCCTCTCCCTGGACCAAGTCAGTCTCGCCCGGTCTCTGCTACGTGGGGACGACGCCCAGACCTCTGGCCGAGGGCTGGCTGCTGACACCTGCACCCAGACGCCTCACCAACACCTCGGCCTCGGCGTGTCCAAACCTGGCCTGACTGCCCTCTCCCACCCCCGCCTACCCGGGGGCCTCTGTTCCTGCCTTGACTGACGGCACCGCCGCCCACCCAGCTTCCCAGCAAGACACGCCGGTATCATGCTGGCCCTGCCCTTTCCTCACCTCTGCACCCACCCCCCAACACCGAATCTGTTTTTCTCTGTGAAAGAGCGTGCGTTCGGCCCCTCGGATCCGGCCACTTCTTTCCACGCCCACTGCTCAGGGCCTAGGCCGCCACCCTCTCGCCCGGCACTGGCACAGAGCCCCCAAACTCAGGCACCTGCCGCGGCGCCTACGCCCTCCCGTCACTGCCCTCGCTGCACACAAGGAGCAGGCCCCGGAAAGCAGGCCCCTCGGGACCACTGCCCCTTCGCGTCCTCGGCGGCTCCCACCGCCCCCCCAATACTGGCCACCCTTGGGCGCCTCGCAGTGCCCAGTGGCACCCAGGCCCCGTCCTCCTGTCCATCCACATCTCTAACCTTTCACCTCCTGGGGCCCGACCTTCTAGAACACTGGCATTCCCAGTGCCTTGCACGAAAGTCGGCAGTCAATACATATTTGTGTCACAAATGCACGAATAAATGAATGAATGAGTAATGTCACAGGTGCACGAATGAATGAGTGAGTAATGTCAGGAAAGGTGGCACCGTGAAGCTGTCTGGACTGGGTTTTGAAGGATGAGTAGAATTTTACCAAAACAAGAGGAGCACAGGAAGCTTGGAAGTATGGAACAACATGGAAAGCTCGAGAATCTCCCACCTGGACGTCTGGGAACAGTCACTGAACTCGGGGGTACTTGTCACTTCAGGGTCCCTGTGACAGAAAGACTCCGGTGTGTAGGGTGGGGTTCCTCAGGAAGGGAACGGAGGACTCTGAGAGCAGCGTGAGGAAGGAGAAACACTCTCCTCCTAGTCCCTCGGAGGCCGGGACTCTCTGGGGAGCAGTTCTGAATTCGGCTCTGGGGTGGGGGGACGAGGGCGGCCAATGGCGTGGCAGAGGCTGGGCAAGGCGGGGGTCGGGGCGGCCTGGGCCTTGGCATCGAAGCTCCCCAGGTTTTACTCTCCCATTCCCATCATCCTCAAAGCTCCAGAAAAGTCTCTTTAAAAGTACCTCTGGTCTCAGCTGTTGTAGGGGGACCCACGAAAGGTCACGGGAGAAGGGAGAGCAGTGTTCATCCCCGCTCAGGCCAGGTGAGCTGGGGGAACTTGCCCGGCCAAGGGTGACCTCACAGACATCGCCAGCGAAAACCGTGCAGCTGGAGAAGCCTGAGCCCGCGTGCGGTGGTGCCCCGGGGAAGGCTCAGGGCAGCTGGAGGACAGACACCCGGGCGGTCTCCAGGGACAGAAGGGAGCGGCGTCTGGAAGGAAGCTGGAGGGGGCCCGTGCTGTCGTAATCTGGGGTTCGGCAAGAGAAAAGGAGGGGTCTGCAAAGCCAGGTGTGAAGGATAAAAATGGTCTGTTAGGACTTCCCTTCAGTGACTTATCACGATTTTATTTTATATTTACTTGTGGACTCGCTCCACTGTCCTTCTCCCGTTCCAGACTGCGGATGGCATGTGGGCGGGGTCGCATGTGGGCGGGGTCGGTGCGTGCTTGCACTCACCACCACCTCCCCAGCGTCCAGCGGGGGTGTAATAGGTGCTCAAAAATAGGTTGGATAAGTTAAACATTTTAAATTAAACCACTTGGCAGTGTGTGATTATTCTTTCTCTGTATTGTTGGCTTTTTGTTTTGTTTTTGCCCCCCCAAAAGTATATTAGCATGTGCGAGTATATTCCCAAAAAGTGCATTATCGAAGAAGGAAACCTCCTGTCTGGAGAGTGAGTCAAACACAGAACACAGAACTGTGGTGCTAGTCTCTGGGCTGTAAAGAGACAAAAGAATTCTCAGAAAGGCAAAAGGACTGTTAGAGGCGGGACGCACTCCACTGGAAAGACAAAGGGCTGCGCCCAAAACGGTCCCCAGTGAAGTCCACCTGGTGCCCTTGGATGCTGCAGCTTCCCAGCGCGACCTGGAAGTCACAGGTCGATTCTGCACGGAGGAGTTTTAGAGCGAACTGCTTCTATGGCATTACGAGTCACCAAAAACTGACCATCCACGCGTGACAGAAGAGCAGGTACGACCTTGGGCAAACACCAGGCATCTGCGACAGCCCTTACAGCAGGCACTGTGGCGTCACGAGGACACTGGAGACCCACCCACCCTGGCGGCAGGGAGCACGGCAGCAGCGTGGCCATGGAGCAGAAGGGGAGGCCCTTTCAGAGAGGACTGCAGACGTCGGGACAATACGCGGAGGAGCAGCTTCCCCAATAACCCTCAGCCCCGAGCCTAAGACGCTGCCCCTGACCTGCAGAGAAGTTACAAAATTACATTTTTACAAACAAACGTTTGGCATCTTTTACTTTCAGCAGCAACAGGGCCTTTGCTCATTCATCCATCTGGTGCCTGCCTCGCAGGGCTGCGCAGTCACAGTGCTTACTGCGGCTTCGCACGGGGACGGGTCACTCCCACGGCAGATGTGACAGAGGGTGGTCTCGCCGCAATCAGCAGCACGGCGTCCTCGGCCACGGCAGCTCCGGCCATGCACCATCGCGCCAGCCACCATAGAACACCTTACATTTCAGTGTGAAGATGACTTCACACAAAACTCCAGATAAAGAGAACGGGGAGCCCTTCTCCCCACCCCACCCCCCACTCCCACTGCCCTTGAACCCAGGGTCAGATCTCTGGGGAACCAGGTGCTTATCTAGAAGAGTCCAGCGGTCAATACGACGAGATGTCTCCAGCGCTCTCCCTGGAAGGGCTTCCAGAGGCAGCTCGGCCACGCTCCATCCCGGCGCAGAGGCTGGGTAATTGCCAGGCTGACCCCTGCAGCCTCTCGCCCTGCTCACCTTCCACTGTAATGCACGGCCCAGCGCATCATGAGATGTGCTTATTAATTTTACCCGCTTGACACTGCGCTCTTCTGCCCTGAGCGAGATGCTAGGAGAAAATGATAGGGAGAGATCCCGCTCCTGTCAGGCCTGCCGAGACTTCCGGAAAACCCGACTGTCGAAGGCCGTCTGCCGCCCACTGGCCAAGCACTCCAGGTGACCCCAAAGGGACAAGCAGAAGTAAGAGACACAGATCAACCGAGAGCAGCACAGCAGGACGGCGTGAGACCCAGGCCCTGGCGGGAGCCCCCGCAGGAGCCCTCCCGGGCGAGCGGCCCAGGGGCCGGCCCCGCGCACAGGCTGGGCCACTTCGTGTCCAATTCATCAAAAGACACTTTGGCCTCTCCGATCGGTAACACTTTTATTAGCTTCCCCGGGAGTTTTATGGCACAAAGCCATACCTAATGATTCTATTTTATAGCAAGTTATACATTCAAGCAGTACTCTGAAGTCGGGCAGCAGGTAAGACTCAAACCTTCGTCAAAGAAGATTCCCGCGTTCTTTCACTTTTAAAATGTTTATAAGCTTTCAAACAGTTGGGAGAGTGATGGGGAGCATTTTAACAGGCCTCTGCCTCCTCACACGGGACCCAGCGCTGGGCTGACCTGAGACACACGACACTTTTCTCAGTGGGGCTGATCTTGCCCACTCACACCCGTCCTCGGCCTGGGGACAGCTGACAATTTCTGGACACAGTTTTTGGTGGTCTCTCTTGGGGGCTTGGTGCCATTGGCATCTAGTAGGTAGAGGGGGTACTGCTAAACAGCCTAGGAGCACAAGACAATCCCACAGCACAAAAGTATCTGACCATCTGCCCCCAGGTGTCAGTAGTGCCGAGGCTGAGAAGCAGTGCCTCGGGGGTCCCCCTGACCAGGCCTTGTCCGCCCCCCGCCCCCATCATGCCCAGGACATCAAACCCTAATCTAATCACTGCAGCAGGTTCTCAGTGCTGGCTACTAAGGCTCTCATTCTTTTATCCTTACGTATTCTTGGTACACACTTGCAATGAACAAGAATAAAATGCAGCCATAAACAAAACGAGGAAAGTGAAAATAAGACCACTTCAGAATCTCTGAACACTGTCCTAAACCCTCCGAATGTTACTCTGCATTTTTTAAAGCTCCAGCCAAATCGGAATTTATCTATTGAAACAGCAATATAACCAATTCCAGCCATCGGTACTACTGGACGCCACAGACGTCTGCTGAAAAGCAAGGCGAGGTCTCTGCTGAGCAGTGGTGGTGTGGTCAGTCTGGGCAGGGACTGCGGGGGGATGTGGTCCTGACTCACCACCCCCAAGGAGGGGGAGGGGCTCTGCCACTTCCCTTCCCAGGGCGTGGGTTCTTCTCATCAGCAAAGTGGAAATGAAGCTGCTTGCCCCCAACCCCACGGTGACCGTGAGCACTACTTGAGTTCCAGGGTGGGAGACGGCTTTGTGAGCCGCACAGAGCTGTGCAGTAGTAGGGCAATGCATTCAGGACACTTACCCACATGAGACAACCAATGACAAATGCCAAGGGTCTTTCTGCCTCTTGAATCCTTTTCATGAAATGTCACAACTAGAAGTGACTGGAAACCAACTGACCCAACCCCTGAATTTTGCAGAAGGTGACAATGACCCTCACAGAGGTCGAGTGACCGGGTTCTGGGCACAGCCCACATGGGCTCAGGTGTCCTGACTCCCAGTCCAGCACACTCCCCAGGCCTGCCCAACCGGGGCTTCTCCCTCCCTGCTGCAGTTCCCAGAGGGAAGGGGCACATCTCACACCCGAGGTTGGGAGGGCCTCGAGCACAGGAGGTAAATGTCTGTGGAACCCGTGAACGGAAGGTACAAAGCAGCACCCTGACTTACTACGTCATAGCCTGTCGGGGCTCGGTTCCGAGAGGCCACCACCCCCACTCCCGTGATGGGGTCCATCGACGTCTCTGGCAAGGCTTCCGAAAGGTCTTTGACTTCAGGCATGGTGGATGGGTCCTGGTTCCGAAAAGGAAAAAGAAAGCACAAAATTCAAACTGAGCGTTTAACGTGAACAATGCAAAGTCTCAAACAGACAGGAACGGACTCTCGGTGAAAGCCCTGAGCTCAGCTCCGTGTGCCTGAACTGGCGAAAGGAGCCCTGACCTCACCCGACTCTTTCCTCAGATCAAGAATTCGAAACATGCCTGGCCCCTACTCGTCTCGAGGCAGCTCTGAACGCTGAGCTAACACAGCTAATGAGGGCTTGTCCCTTCTCTGAGTAGGTCATTTGAACTCAAACCCAAAAGCAAACCGCTCTCGAATGTCCCATCCAGCTGCCTGACTTCTGAACAGACACCAGAGGATTCTCCGAGGATAAGTCAGAACCACCTTGCCTGTCTCTTCCTTAGACGGAGGGGCAGAGTGCCAACCCCTGGTCTCCCCCACAGCCCAGGGCGGACTGCCCAGCAGGCAGAGCTCTGCAAACAAACGCAGGGAGGAGTGTCTTCTGGGCACGGTGCTCGGCCCAGGTCCAGGGCTTCGAGCACACAGGGCACAGACGGTCGCAGAACTGCTGTGACAGCGAGGAGTCACGTGAGGGGAGGACCTGGAGGCACACATTAGGCACCCAACAAAAAGCAGATGAGGCTGGCGGGGTCTGGGGCGCACGGGTCCGGTGTAACTGACCGGAAACGTGGTGGGTGCCCCTCCCGAGAGGACTGGCAGGCCCCTGGGCTGTGTTGAATCCCACAGGTCGTGGGCATTTACTCAAAGCTGAACACTAACAATGCCCATAACTCTTGCCGGGCACTGTGGGAGACAGGGAGGGAAATGGGATTATCATTCTGCAGCTCATGGCCTCTTGATGTGACCAGAGGAGACAAGCAGTGTATGGAGGGCACCGGGTCTGGGCAGCTCAGAGTGGCAGTGCACCAGAAAGCAAATAAAGGTAACACCTTATGTAAATGACTTTTAGTACTTGTAAAAGGACAAGCCTTGGAAAAGAGCAAGTTAAAGTCCACCTCCTTCTGCAGCAATTAAATTCCACTGGCTGCAGGTCTGCCAGATCTCTCAAGGCTGCTTACTGCTTCTAAAGCAAACCAAACACCCTAACTAGGCAGGCAGGAGGGATATTCTCGGTTCTCAGCCCAGAGTCAGAAAAGGCAGAGGCTATTAAAAATGACCGTGCCTCCTAAATAGGAACCCCCAAACTGCTCTGTGCAAGTCACCCATGTAACTGGCCTTCCCCGGGCCCCACAGAAGGCTCCGGAAACAGACTTGATGCAGTGGAGCCAAGTCTCCGCTCCAGGCGCTTCTTAGCCTGACAGCGGCCGCACTCGCAGCACCTGTTTACGACAAAAGCCAAACTAAGTATTGCTTCCCTTAATTCTACTGACGATAAGCTTCTGGAAGCCCGGGATAGGGCCCAGGAAACCACGCTGCATCACTGCCTCGTCTTCTATTTTCAAATTGCACTTACCAGGTGCGGGTTACCTGCATTACAGCGCAGGGTTCAGGGCTTCTTGCACACAGTAGGCATAAAGAAAACACGTAGTGAATGAATACCCATGCAAGCCCCCGATAAAGGAGGTTTAGAATTAAAGACCAGCACCTGCCCAGTCCAAAGCACACACTGATCAAAAAGTATCTTCACATGGAAAACCTTATTGGTAACATAACAATAACAATGCTGCAGTGTGCAAAATATCGGTACCTGCTGTTGGTTACCAAAATGCTTTGCAATTAACAACTCATTAACAGAATGTATGAATTCTGCCCGTGCTGAAACATCACGCTGTGAATTTAATAAAGAACATGCGAGGTAAGTTTTTTTTTTTTTATTAAGATAGCACTGCCTCTACTATCTAAGAGAGAGGGAGGGGGAGGTAAGCGTGGAAATAAATAAGACACGTTTTATTTGCTGATAGATTCACGTCCTTGGGTTACACTATCCTCCACGAGGCACCGATGACAATGGCTCTCTCTCGCTCTGAAGCGCGCTCTCAAGTGCAGCGGGAGAAATTCGCTCTGAAAGCAAGGATGCTGCTCCCAGAATGCACCAGGGAGGCAGCCCAGCAGCAGGTTCCAAGATGGCTGCAGGCTGCCTCCCGCCCAGGCAGACAAAGGACCGGCGGCCTGTGCCCGCACGCACGCACGCACGCACGCGGTCGCAGCCCAGCCTGCGGACGGGAGGACGCTGAGCAGAGCAGGACACAGAGCATCTCCACGCCTTCCTCTTTCCCACCCCCCTGCACCCCCGCCCCAGTTGCCGTACCCTGGGGATCAAGGCAGCCTTTGTGAAATACAGACAAATGACTCCTCGCTGCTGCACGGGGCTGAGGCCAGCGCGGCAGTGGCGGGAGCACCACCACCACCACCAGCAAAGGAAGCTTTTAATGAGAAACGCCCAAGATATCCATGGCAGAGGCAATCACTCAAAGCAGCTTGCCCTGAATTACATATTTTCTGACTGCAAATTACTTTTAACAGCGTCTCTACCGTCACTTCAATTGACCTTCCTAACAAAAGGCCATTTATTAACTAGCACTCCACGTTTCCTGGGCTGTGGTGGAGCCTCGAGCCAGGCGGGATGGCACTGCCTCCCGGTACTCAGCTGCCCAGGGTCACAGGCCAGTCCTCTGTGAGGGGGAGAAGAGGCCATTAACGCTGGCCTGCAGAGCAAATCTGCCGGGGAGGGGAGTGGAGCAGGGTTGGGGGGAGGCAGGGTGTTTAAAACCAACATTAACCCGTCTGGCGAGAGGCAATGCTGGTCTGGAACACGAAATTCCAGGGCCTCCTTGCAACAGTGTGGCTCAGTTGGTGGGAACGTCATCCTGTAGAGAGAAAGGTCACGGGTTCGATTCCCGGTCAGGGCACATACACAGGTGGTGGGTTTGATCCCTAGTCAATGCACATAAGAGAAGGCAACCAATTCATGTTTCTTTCTAACATCAGTGTTGCTCTTTCTCTCCCCACCCCCCACCGCTGTCTCTAAAAAGCAATGAAAAAAAAAAGTCCTCTGGTGAAAATAAAAAAAAAAATTTTTTAAAAAGCTTTCTCAGGCTCCGTCTCAATCAGCGCTCACTCTAAACCTGGGAGGTGGCTGGGTTGTATTATCCCTGTGTTAGCAGGAAAAAAAAAAGCCTGAGGCCTGGAGTTCTCAGACATCATGCAGCTGGCAGACAAACAGGACCTCTGATCCTCCTTCCCCAGCCTGGTCTGCTTTCCACGACACTGTGCAGAGAGAGGCCAACATCCCATCCGATACCCGATTGAGAAAGCAGTTTCAACACTAATTATATTCAAAATGCCACAGCCCTCCTTTCTGTCGCCATAGCCCAGTAAGTGAAGCGAGGGGAAGAAAAGTACAGAAAGATAAAAGTAACAGGGGATTAATTTCCCTCACACCTCAGTTTCAAGATTCAACACTCCCTTCATAAATAATTTACAACAATAAAAATGAGCTAAGGCCATGTTTGTGGAGGACGGAGGTAAATTTAGGCCTAATGAGGGAGATCGGAGCACTGCACAGGAGGGACCAGGTTGATGCATGGTGCGTGCGAGCCCATCGGCAGCACACAGGGGTTCCATTACCGACAGCCAGTCCAGGGCCAGCCAGGGGGAGGGAGCAATTTGCAAAACTTCTACCATGCTCACTGTGGCTGCACCTCCACAGTGAAAACCAAAAGTTGACCCAGTATTTCAGATGACAAGATAACGGATGTTGAAATTACTCAGAACTATGGGATGGAGCCAACTCAAACCAAGTGGGTTCTCAGCAAGTGCCAGGTAAGGAGCGAAGGCGGTGGCAGCGCCGGGAGTCGGTCTGCTCTTGGGTGTGGGGAGAGCGCAGTGACCTTGAGCTGGTTCTCTTAATTGAACCTCGGAGGTCATCTGGTCCCAATCCCCACCCCAATCTCTAACCCTGGTGCCGGGCAGCCTCTGCTAGGTCATTTGCAAGTCCAGGGGCTGCAGAGCCTGGCTCTGTTTCTGTGTCCGCCCCAGGAGGATTTCTCTGCAAGGTGGGAGGGTGAGGGTGCATGCATGTGTGTGCAGTGTGGGGTGAGGTGTGTTTTCCAAGCCAGGAGGATTTTTTCCCATGTCATGCCGGGTGGACACGATGCAACAACGCTGGATGGAAGAAAACCGCCTCCCGCCTCTGCCTGCAATGCCGCAAACAGTGACCGGGGTGGGGGTGGGGGGGGCCGCTCAGGCACTGCGCACGGCACCATCGCTGTCCTAGCGGGTTCACAGAGAAATGAACTTTAACTATAAAGCCCCTTCATACAGACAGCACACTGCTCCCTTGTAGCTGATCAAAGAATTACTACAACAGTTTGCTTAATCCCTAAAAGTCAGTGGTGCTGGGCTTAACTGATGCTGAGCATTGTTTCAGAATCAAAGGCGTGCCTCCCGGCCCCAGTCTGGGAGAAAACTAAGCTACTGTATCACAGTTGAAAACTCAGGGGAACTTTGATATCATCTCTGTTTAATTTCCCCAGCCCCGTGAGCCTGGGGTTTATCTCATTTTATCAACTCCTTTACTGAAATCAAAACCCAACTAACAGAGCTCAGACCTCTCTCCACCGAGGCCCCT
>CM052540.1:6554197-6584708 GCA_028533065.1 Trachops cirrhosus
CAACACGAACACGCTTAGTGCCACCGCTCCGTACAGTTAAAAAGGGGTAAAATGGTAAATGTTATGTTATGTGTACTTTACAACTGTTTTTTTTAAAGTATCTACCGTCGTGGTTCTCCTATGTCAATAAGCATGGGTACAACCCAGGATGGGTTTTAAACATGCAGATCTGGGCCCCGTCCTCAGATATTCTGAGTCCCGGTCTGGGTGTGAGGTCCTGGCATCCCCGTTTTCATAAACATCCTAGGGAAGAACGTATTCATTTACATATCTCTCCTAGAGGATCAGGGGACACTCTTTTGAACGGCCTGCTTTGCTGATAAGTACCCGTTTTTTATTTAAAAATGTGTGAGGAACAACCTCAAGCTGTTGACTCTGGCCACGGGCTCAACGAGACGGCCGTCCGGCCCGCAGGGACGTATGAGCTACAAAGCTCCAACCCCGGGCCCCTGGGCTCCGGGCCCACGGGCCTCTCGCGTTTCAGCCTGGACAAGCTCTGCATCTCGCCAGCAGTGTGTCAAGTAAACCAAGCACATGCCCACGGGATGTCCCCAGCGAGGAGGTAATGTCAAACGCACCCCGCAGTGTCTGCCTCCCAAGCAGCCGGGAGAGGAGATCCGCCGCAGGCAACCCCACTGCAAACAGAGCAGACAAGGCAGGGGAACCGCAATTCCCAAGGGCAGCCCAGCACGCGGGAGACCCAGGAGAGCCTCAGAGCCGAGCAAGAACAACAGCCTGGCGGAGAGGCGGCTCACTCCAGGAACCCAGGCCTCCCCTCCCACAGCCTAACAAGCAAAGGAGACTCTGCTCACTCAGCCGCAGCCCACTAAGTACAGTGTTCTCAGCCCACCACATCCAGCCATGTACTCATTTGTTATCTTCACCATCATAATAGCACCTTTGACATTTCCCCTGTGGACTCCAATGCCATGGTGACTTTCCAGTGTGGCGAGGAGGTCGCTCTTTGAGCATGAGGCATGGAGCGCTTCCAACGTGCTAGGGCAGAGGGGCCCAGGACACCTGGATCTGGACGCCCCCAGAAGCAGATCTGCTCTGAAACTGGCAGGGATGAACTTTCAGCCCCCACCCCTGCCAAGGCCCTGAGAAGGGACCCAGGAACGTATTTGGGCGTTCAGTTTTGGGAAATGTACTAAAGCAAGATATTCTTACATGTCTTTTTCTTAGAGCCACGCCCCCTCCCACACACAGTGTCTAGATCGCAGACCCACCAAACTGGGGTCTGTCCCTGAATCCCACTGCAACGTAGTGCAGACCACCCCCCTTCCTCCTCCACGATGTCACACGCATGCCCAGACACCAGCTTATTCGGACTGACAGGGTAGGATTTATTCTTCCGCCACTTGAACGAATAAAGAACTAGGGATTCAGAAAGGCTCCATGAGGCTCCAGGACTTGTCTAGAGTGACCTAAGTTCCAGGAGGTAGGGTGAGATTCAAATCCAAGCCCCTAAGCTCAAGCCCAGTGTTCTTTCTGCTCCAGCTTCCCTTCCCGTTTGCCCCGAGAAGAGCTAACTAATAACCACAGAAAGGCACTCTAAAAAAATTAATTAATTAAAAATGAGGCCACTCTCCTGATGAATCAGTTAGCAAACCTTAATAACCACTCACTTTCATTGACCACTCACCCCCGTGGCAGGCACGGAACTAAGCGCTTCTCCTGCAAGAGTTCATCCAATTCCCACCACAATTCTACGTGCGAGAGGTTATCATTAGCCTCGCTCTACAGGTGAGGCAACTGAGACTCAGAGAAGTTCATTAACTTGCCTAAGAATACACAGTGAGTAGGCAAGCCAAGGCTTAAGCCGAGGTCTCATTCTAGAGCCCTTGCATTTCATTAACCGTGTACACTCTTCCAGCTACAGTGGGGACAGTGGCAGGGCAGGGAGAATGCCTTCCACATAAATAAGGAGTGCGGCCAAAAATGCTAGAAGGAAGGGATGAAAACTGCATGAGCGAAGATGATTCGAGGTTCAGAACAACCAGTAACTGCCATGTCAACCGCCTCACTGGGTCTGGGTGCCCCGGTCCCGGCAGAGGCCCCATCTCTCAGAGGCCCCATTTAAATACCCTACGTATGGCACAATATCCCCAAGTACCCTGCACAATTTCCGGATAGCAAGTAAGGTGTCGCCCGCCTCCTGTAACTACCCTTCCGAGTACACTGAGTTTTTCAGTTAGCCTAGGCCTCCACAGAGCTTATCTCCTAACTTTTCTGAGGTTTTCTGGTGCTGCCGATAAGATTTTCTAACCCTGTTAAAATGAGATGAGATCCAGCCAGCTGTCGAGAAATGTACAATGAGATTACGTTGAGGAGGAACCACCAGAGACAAAGGCCGCGGAAGAGGCATGGCCTGCTGTCTGCTTTTGTGGCAGAAATCTGAGTGGGCGCTGCTTCTTGGGTGGGGGCGGGGAGCAGAGAAGGGGCAACAGCCACTTGCCTTTTGCCCTGGCGCTGCCTTCCTCTGCGCCTTGCTGAAAAGGCTGCTGAGGAGCGGGGAACGGAAGAGGCACATTTTTTTTTTTTAATGGAGAGAAAGGCTGATAATTTAGGAAGAGTTATGTGTTGGCAACAAAGAGGACAAAGATGCTCATGAGCCTTCTTCACCAGGGCCTGTCTCTCAGGATTTGATGTCCCCTGGAGCTAGGCCATAGCTCTTGTCCCAACCCCTGCCCTTGAGCCCCACTTCAGCTGGAGTCCCCTTGGGGTGCTCATCAACCCGGCCACCATCCTTCCAGGATGAGTATCCTGAGTCTCAGGCGCTCAGGCCAGGCGCCTCATCTTGCAGACAGGTGCCCTTGGCTACTGGGTTTCCTCATGGCTGCACCCAGGTCACAGATGAGGCCACACCCCAGATGATGCCTGAGGCTCAGGTGCACTCTGGTCTGCACCCACGTGATTACAGAGCGCTGGACCCCAGGCCAGGCCAGTCAAATGTCTGTCTGAAGTCTGTGCCCGGGCGGCCTGGGCACTGGTGAGCTGCCTCACCTCTCAGACAGGCGGAGGGGGCTCTCGGGAGGCCATCACCTGTCCCAGCCCTGGGGGCGCTGCTTGCACTCGGGTCCCCAAGCTCCCTACCTCCTGCCCGCTGCAAGGCCAAGCCCGGACGGGAAGCCGCGGCGCGCAGGGCCGGGCAGAAGCCGCCGGGCCTGTCCCCGCCGCGCGGGCCGGGCACGGAGCCCGCAGGCCTCGGAGCGCTCGGCTCCGCCCGCCCGCCCGCCCCTCGGCCCGGGGCCCGCGCCCGCCCGCCCGCCCGCCCGCCGGGGCAGCAGGGCCGGCTCGGCCAAGCCTCCGCGGCGCCCGGCTCGCGCGGCCTCACTTAACTGTTCCCCGCTGGGGCGGCGGCGGCTGCGGCGGCGGCGGGTCCCGGCTCCGTCTCACGCAGAAGCAGCTTCTCATCGCCCGGGCGGCGCGGGAGGGGCCGGGCCCGGGGCCCAGGCGGCGGGGCCGGCGCCGCAGCTCGAGCGCGAGCCTCACCGGGAGCGGCGGCGGCGGCGGCGGGGGCGGGGCGCGGCCTGGCGGCGGCGGCGACAACAACGGCGGCGCTCCCGACGCGGGCCGGGCTCCGGGCCTCCTGGCTCTGGCGCTGGCTCCGGGGGTGGCAGCCGGCGCCCCGGGCTGGCTCGGGCGAGAGGATGGAGCGGGAACCCTGAGACCCCGGCGTCCGGAGCCCGTGCTGCCACCTAACCCTAACCTGCCTGCCCCCAACCCCGGCCTCACCCACGGCCGCGCCGCCGACCCGGGCCTCACGGAGCCTGCAGGCGGCCTCAGTGCGAGCCTCAGACCCCCGGGATCCCCGGGCCTCTTGGAGCCTGGGACACCAGTATCCCCTCCCCTAAGTTGGTCTCTTCCAGGGACCAGCAGCCCACTCAGCTCTCATAGGCCTCACTGCATCCTTGACCAGTCGTAACGCACTGCCTCAGATCCCTGGAAGCCCCCAGGCCTCTTGGAGCCTCGGCTAGCCGTCAGACATGCACACACACGCCTACACATGCCTCTTGCAGGGACACTGGCCCACACAGCCCTTCTAGGCTTTCCTGAAGCCCACGCCAATTCCTCTGCACATCACCAGTTCAAGGGACCCCACTGCCCCACCTGCCCCAACACAAGCTTGGTCAGACCCTAGAACCCACGGTTAGTTCCAGGCCTCTGAAACTGACCCCAATCTCCTAGCAAATTCCCAGTTCCCCATATGCTGCACCCACAGAGGCCTAGAGCCAAAGTTATGGGGTCTGCCTCAGGGAAGCATCCAGAGGGAAAGGTTTAAGCAGAGGTGCTACCCTACAATATTTAGGGAAAGGAACAAGCCACATATGCCCTACACAGCCCCGGCAAGGCACCCCCAAGCAGACGCCAGCATGCTATTTGAAAGGATTCTTTTCAGCAGGCTGGAGCACTCAGAGCTGAGAACCCTGTAGGAGTGAATATGCATCAATTTGCAAATGCATCAAGTCTCATTTTCACACATTCCAGGCTTTTCCAAAATAGCTGTCTGTTCCTAAAGAAAAACGGGGCCAAGCAGAGCTGGCTGCTGAAGAAAAGGTCCTGCGGGGAAGCCGGGCAACTGTGTCCATTCCAAGTGCACGTGTCACTCAAATGCCACTGGTTTCAAAGGTCTCACGGGCACGTGCTAGCAAACCATTAAGGGACAGACATCCCCTATGTTATTTAAACTGTTACACAGAAAAAAAAAAAGACACAAAGTTTTTAATTTCATTTCCCAAGTTTAGCCTAACCAGATACTAAAATCCAACAGAGATAACACCAAAAAGAGAAGTGCAGACCTCTATAGAACACTAGGTCATATATTATCTGCAGTCAGATAATTTGAGAAAATGTTGCACGCCATTTACAATCTAACTTTTGGAGAATCGCAGTAAGTGTTAGCATATTAAGGTCCATGTGAAGCTCAGGAGCAGAGAAACCTGTTTAACTTGGCATTTCTCAAACTCATCTGAGCCAGGACCAGAAGTTCGCTAATTAATCTCCAATATGTAAATCACTGCTATAGATCAACCCGCTTAAGTATATAGTAGTTGTAAAATTACTACCTAAAATTTTAGCAATTCCGGATTGCTAAAAATCCAGATTGCTGTAAAGCAAATCAAAACCCACCATGATCAAGCAAGATTCATTCCAAAAGTACAAGGATAATTCAACATTAGGGAATCTGTAAATTCACCACATTGCTAAAGGAAAATAAATCACAGGATCTTATCAACAGGATAGATGCTTTAAAAGTATTTAATAAACTTTAGCCAGTTATAAAATTTTAAAAAACTCTTAGTAAACTAGGAAGAAAATTTAAACTTCTTAAGATGACAAAGATTATGAAAAGCCATCAACAAACTTTCTAATGGTGAAACACTAAAGTTTTTCTCATTTAAGTAAAAAACAAAACAAGGATGCTTACTATAATTGCCAAAAACTGAAGCCAATGCAATACAATAAGAAAAGTAAATAAGAAATATAAATATTGGAAAAGAAGAGACAAATGTGTCATTATTCATGTGCATACCTAAAAATAAAAATTAAAGAGAATTAACTGAAAATTTTAGAGATTCTGGTAAAGGCCAGTTATAAGGTAAACATTAAAATCAATGGCTTTCCTAAATGCTAAGGGTTTTTGAAAAACATCTCCATATAGAAGGACCTCCATTAGAATAAGACTCTTGGCTTCTCTCGGGCTGGATACACGGAACAGACTGACAGCTGTCTGCGGTGCAGGGGGACTGGATGAAAGAAGGTGAAAGAATTAGTCAAAAGAACACAGATGCATGACCCACAGACCCAGGCAACAATGTAGCAGTGACATGAGGGAAGGGAGAGTGAGGGCTGGGTGGAGATGGGCAAAGGGGGAAAATTGGTACTACTGTAACAGTGTAAACAATAAAAATAAAGCTCAAAGAAAGGCTCTTGGTCTCTCTCCACTCTTGGTGGGGGAGGAAGGAAGAGTGACTTTGCTGATTAGTGAGTTTGGGAGAAGGAAGTGGATAAGAATAGATGCTTTGGAGTTCTCTTTTTGGCTTTGGCTGATGGCAGGGAGCAAATACTTTCATGTACTCTCCACCGTGTGGTAAGTGGACCTATTTCTGGGGCAGAAAGATAGTATTGTCCATTACTGCCTGACACTACAGAGGTAAATCTATCCAATTCAAGGGGAAATATAGGAAGCCCACTTGGCTACAGACCAAAAGCTACATTTTCCAGTCAACTTTATTAGTAATAAAAGAAGTATGTGTGTATTTCTTATGTCTCTTTCCTATATCTATGCCTCAGTTTCTTCCAAACGAAAAAGAAGGAGCCAGGTACTACTTATAGGAGCCCCTAAATAAACCCCTAAATATCAGTAATTTCCATTTAAAAAGTATGTATTTTTTTAAAATGTGTATTCACATTAGCAATGTACACAATAAAATACCTAGGCATCAACTTAACAAGAAATGGCAAGGCACATAGAAACTAAAAAACCTTACACAAGGACATGCGAGTGGTCCTTAATCAACAGAAAGGCACAACAAATCCCTGGGCAGGAAGTCTCAGTGTTGAAAGATGTCATAGCTCCCCAACTCAATTTATAAATTGAGTACAATCCAAATCAAAGGACCAACATGATTGGGGGTGGGATACTATGGAAAGTGGCAAAGTTATCTTGAAATTTATCTTGATAAATAGATATAGGGGAAAATCCAGGAAATTTGTGAAATTGAATAACTATATTAATATTATAATAAGATTACAATAATAATGAATATATAACATAATGTAAGCTTTATATTATATTTTAATATCTGTTACAGCAGTATTATGTGTAGGAATATACACTTTGATCATACATTAAATTCCCTGTTTATAACTGCTTTGTTTCTATCCACTGATCTATTTGTATATTTTTGGTTTTAAAGATGTTATTTATCTATTTATTTATTTTTTAGAGAGAGGGGAAGGGAGGGAGAAAGAGAGGGGGAGAAACATCAGTGTGCCAGAGAAACATCAATGTGTTGTTGCCACTCATGTGCCCCCTACTGGGGGCCTGGCCCACAACCCAGGCATGTGCCCTGACCAGGAATCGAACCAGTGACTCTTCGGTTCTCAGGCTGGCGTTCAACCCACTGAGCCACACTGGCCAGGGCATATTTGTATATTCTTAACACCCCACTCCAAACGATATTCTCTTGCCTCAACCACTTCAATTTCTTTACTAGTCTCCTGGCTTTGCCGCCATCCAAACAATGGAAAACAACAACCAGAATGATCATTAAAAAATAATGAAATGCAGCAAGTCACTCACTTGCTTCAAGCCCTCCAATGACCTTCCACAAAATAAAATAAAATTCAAATGCTTCAACATGACCTATAAGATCTCGTGTTATCTGGACCCTGCCTGACACTCCACCCTCATCTCAGCTACGCTAGCCCCACTGGTTTCATTTTAGATCCTCAAATATCAACGCTGTTTCTTCACTGGGGATTTTACCTAGAGCGCTCCTCCTCTCCATCCCTCCAGGGCCCGGGTCCTGTCACCCTTAAACTCTCCGCTTCAATGTCACCTCCTTGGAAGCCACCGCTGATCATCTATCTAAGTAGGTCCCTGATGTTTTCACACCACAACAGTTCATTCCCCGCTCATCACTCATCACAGTTTGTAACAACCTACTATTTGTTCACCTGTTCAACTGTCAGTCTCTCCACCAGACTAAAAGCCCCGCCAAGGTATCTATCTGTTCATTGAGCATAAATGGGCAACACATACTAGCCCCTCAGCAAACATTTGCTTAACAGATAGATGTGTCAACACGTAATAAGTGCACACCCTTTGCCCATGTCTAATAATTATCCAAAGTAAACAATCAGGCAGGTGCACACAGATGTATGTTCAAGGATAATTATTTCAGCACTGCTGATAATGAGAAAATATTGGATATATCCTAAATGTCTAGCAATTGAAGATCGAGTCATTGAAAAAAAAAGCTGTATTAGCATAGAGATATACCACATATTTTGTTAAGTGAAAAAGCAGGCTAGAGAACAGAATGTATTTATTCTACCAGCCTGTTAATTTTATATTTAATTGTGATTATTTATATGTGTTAATATATGCTTATTGATATCAGAGAGAGATAGGAAGAGAGAGAGGGAGGGAGAAGGGGAGAGGGGGAGAGAGACAGAGAAAAATCGATCAGTTGCCTCTCACAGGAGCCCAGACCAACACCAAACCCACAACCCAGGCATGCGCCCTGACCGGGAATCAAACCTGCGGCCCTCCAGTTAATGGGCCAAAGCTCCAACCAGCTGAGCCACACCGGCCAGGGTGAGGGTAGAGACTTTTATCTTCTATTTCAACATATCTATATCTACATTTTGGTATATCTTAGAAACTTTGATGCAAGTAACAGAACACCCAACAATAGTGGTTCGAGCCATAGACACTAACTGGACAGGCCAACATCCATCTGCCTCAGCCTTCTTGTTACAGGAGAATGAAGACATCAAGAACACATGTCCTCCCATCCTTTGCTGACACCCTCAATGGTTCCATCTTTCATGCTTCTGTTTGTTGCCTCATAGGACAGGTGACTCCTCCAGCTTTAGAGTCATGGCCTCCTCTTCTATGGCTGGTGGGGTGGGGGGGGTTGGGAGCAAAATCTTCCCCAGAAACTCCCTGCAGGCCTGCTAATATCCTATGGGCCAGAAATGGGGAACATGGAACTCCTAACTGCAAGGGAGGCTGGGAAGTTGGCTTTGTCAATGACGGTCACCTCCTAAGTCTGTCCATATTGCCAGGCCAAAAAAAAAAATCACCATTCCCTTGGAGAACAATGTGGAGGTTCCTCAAAAAAAAAAAAAATTAAAAATAAAACTACCATTTGACCCAGCAACTCTTCTTCTGGGTGTATCTCTGCAGGAAAGGAAAGCAGGATAGCGAAGAGATCCCCGCACTCCCGTGTTCACTGAAGCATTATTTACAAGAGCTGAGACATGGAACCAACCTGGCGTCGGTTGGCGGAGGGATGGACAGAGAAAACGCAGGGTGTAGAAACAACAGAACATGATTCAGCCATAAAAGTCAAAGAAATCCTGCCATTTGTAACAACGTGATGACCGTTGAGGACATTATGCTAAGTGAAATAAGCCAGACGAAGAAAGACAAACACCACGTGAGCTCACTTACAGGTGGAATCTGGAAAAACCAAACTCATAGAAACGGAGAGGAGGCTGGTGGTTGCCAGGGGTGGAGGTGGCGGGAGCGCGGGCAGACGGGCGAAGGGACTCAAAGGGCTAAACTTCCTGTTACAAGGTGTACGGGATCCAGGGACCTAACGTGCAGCGTGGTGACCGCAGTTAATAATCCTGCACCGTATGCGTGAACGTTGCTCAGAGAGTAGACCTTAAAAGTTGTTGCCACAAAAAAATTCAAAAATGTTCTTAGGTGAGGTGACAGATGTGTTAGCTGACCTCATCGTGGTCTTCATCTCAGTGGTGTAATATTAAATCATCACGTTGTACACCCTAAACTTACACACTGTCGTGTGTCAGTTGTATCTCAATAAGATGAAAACAGAAAAAAAGAAGAAACAAAATAAAATGAATCACTGTTTCCTTATCAGGAAGGAAGGCAGTTAAGATTTTAAAAACTGTTTTACAGTGCTTGCTCTGAAACAAGTGGGTAAGGGTGGCCAGCAGTTTGGAGAGCAGGTCCTTGCTGTTTTCCAGGCCTCGCCCACATGAGCCAAGGACCACCTCGGGCAGCTCCCTGAACCTGAGATCTTCACTGCTCAGTCTGTCCTCTCTGGCCCTCCGTGCTGGGCCCTCTCCCTTAATAAATACATCCTTACTCCTAGGGCTGCGTTCTGGTATTGATCCGAGGGAACCAGAACGGATTGATTCTGCCTCGAGAGCGCGAGGGTAAAATTCCATCCGTTGTCGGCCTTGCCAGCCAAACAGAACTTCTACCTGGTCTGAAGCCTCCCGGATCCGACCTGCGCTCTCAGACTGAGCCCAGACGCCCGCAGGAGCAGGAGGCAAGCAGGCGGGACTAGCGTGTTTGTGGGGCAGGTGTGTAAATGTGGCTGGCTCTTTCTCACAAGAGTCTGGCTGGAAGGAGGTGAAAAGTAAACACAGAGCAACCACAAACAGTGCTGTTGAAAGTAAGAAACCATAACCACGAGCAGAATTGCTTTTCTGACAAGGAGACGCCACGTCATGACAGACCCAGAATGTAATTCTTTCCATACCCTCCCTGATCAAGAGGAGCTCGACCCGGAGAGCCGCCCCCCCACGGCCACTGCGGCATTATGTATGTAGCCAAGATATGGAGGCAACCTCGGTGTCCATCAGCGGATGAGTGGGTGAAGAAGTGGCGCGTATATACAGTGGACTGAGACTCAGCCATTAAAAGAATCAAACCTTGCCATCGGCAGCGACACGGATGGACCTAGAGGGCATTGTGCTGAGTGAAATAAGTCAGACCGAGGAAGACAAATGCCAAACGATTTCACTTACATGTGGAATCTAAAAAACAAAATAAATGAACAGGCGGAAACAGAAACAGACTTGTAGATGCAGAGAACAGTTTGATGGTTGCCAGATGAGAGGGGGTTGGGGGTGGGTGTAGAAGGTGACGGGAGTAGGAAGTACAGGCTGGCGATCACGGAATAGTCACAGGGATGTAAAATCCAGCGCAGGGAACACAGCCCACGACATCGTAATAACCGTGTGTAGTGTCAGACATGTACTAGATCCACGGGGTGATCGCTTAGTAAGTCGTGTAATGTCTAATCACTGGGTTGTACACCTGAAACTAATGTAATACTGTGTGTCGGCTGTAATTAAAATATAAAAAATGATTCTTTTTAAAAAAGGCGTTGAAGAAAAGCGGCTTCTTTTTCTTTTCTTTTTTCTTGCATTGTTGACACTATTACAGGTGTCCCCCACTGCCCCTGTTGTGTCCCCCTCCACCCAGCCCCCACCGCACCCCCGGCCTTCACCACATTGTTGCCTGTGTCCCTGGGCTCTGCGCGAGCCCCCTCCTCTTCCTCCGACTGTCAGCTTCATGAGGGCAGGCACCCCAAGAGCCTTATCTCCAGGACGCAGTGGGTACTTGACAGAATGATTAACGCCAGTTCTCCATGGCAGTTGTTAAAAATCACGATAACTTCCTTGCACAAGGCATTTCCTCCATGCCAGGCACCGGGCTAGACCGGCCTGCAGAAATTAGTTCACTCACTACTGATGTTGGTCCTATGACGCAGGAGGGTGAGCCCCACATTATTACAAGTATGGAAATTGGGGCTTCCTAAGACGCCCTGGTAATTTAGGGTTGGAGGTGTCAAACTCTAGAGCAACGGCTTATAACTTTGCTATGCAAAACTCTCCTAACGATGTCCATAGTCGGGGAGAACCTCCTGGTGGGCGGAGCCATGACGTCCCCAGCTAACAATGCCCCTTCAGCCGCTCACTGGGATCCTGGCCAGGCTCCTGTGTGGAGAGAGATGAGCAGAGTCTGTTTTTCCCTCAGGGAGCTTCCGGTCTGGAGGGGATTCCGATGTTGCTGGTCCACAATCACTCGGTCATCAGGAACAGAAATGCATTCAAATGCACTCAAACCAGGGTGAGCACAAAGGAATTCATGGAAGAAACGGCTTCTCACTGGAACAGTCACGAGGCAGGAAAATTCCAGGGCTTTTCCAGGGGCCACATGCCCTCCTGTTACTCTTGCTCCCCGTGTGTCTGCCTGCGTTCTCTGGCCTTTCTAACAGACCTCTCATCCCCCTCCTCCCCATCCACAATCTAACCTGGCAGCCCCCATGGTGCTCCCAGCCCCGGTCAATATCATGCCAGTTCCAGCGACCTGCCCACACTGACAAGCATCTCCAAGCCCCAGTTTCAGGGGGAGAGAATCTGACAGGCCAAGCAATGGCCAGGTCGGCACCGGACCCAATAAACTGGGATGCAGGGGAGGACCACATCTATTCACCCCCTCTGTGTGCGAGGCACTGTCGTCAGCCAGTATTTCCTCCTAATCCGTGTCTTGTGTTCTTATTCTCTTGATGCCGTGGATTTTTGACAGTGACATCTGAAAACGGGAAGCCAAGCAGTTCACCCTTTGTTTTTGCTGTTTGTTTGTTTTTCGGTGCAGCTTCATATCATTTCTGCCCTGAGGTGCTGAGCCTCAGGAAAGAAGCCTTAAAGAGGAAAGCAGCTCAGGCTGAGGTGCTAGAAGGGAACTGCCAGGGAAAAAAACACATTGGGTAATCTTTCAAAATATTTATGAATGGCACAGGTATTACAATATGGTGTGAAGTCATCCACTCAGGGGTATTCACACACAGAGGCCAGCTGCTGTCGTGCTGCTGAGAAGTGAAACAGCCACTCTTCCAGGGAGCAGCTGCAGAGTAAAAGGACGGATATGCTGGCCCTTGAAGAGTGAGGAGCAGTCCACGGCAGGCACAGGAAGGATGCTGTGCAAATGCGAGGAGGGCGAGAGGCTTGCTGGAGCCGCTGTGAAGGGGAGAATCCGGCAGGGAAACAAAGGCAGGGAAGTGTCGGGCAGGGCCAGCCGGACGCTTCTGGTGACCCAGAGTGAGGGTCTTTGGGAGTCACATCCCACAGAATCTCATCCAAAAAAATCCGTTTTAAATACCAGCCATGTACTGAGGACTCCCAGGTGTATATCTCTAGCCCAGATTGTCCCTAAACTCCAAATGGGCACATCCAATAGCCTACCTGACGCGCCCTTGACTGTCCAGTGGCATCTCCAGTGTAACACGCCTGGCACTCAGCTCGCGAGCATCCCTCCCAAACCCGCTCCTCCCTCAGTCTTCCCCATCTCACCCAGTGGAAATGCGCTGTTTTCCGGTTGCTCAGCCAAACACCTGGACCCCATCTCTGCCTCCTCTTTTCATCTTACACATTGTATCTACCATGTCAGCCTCAAGGCTCAGGACAGTAAAGGAGGTGCTTCTACGGACTGCCGCATTTATTTCGATCTGTGGAAGAAGGCAGAGCACGTTCCATCGGAAGGATGCATGCAAGTTGGCCAGGCAGGAAATGGTGGGGTTGGGGCACCGGAAGGAGGTGCTCTAGGCAGAAAGGACACAAAAATAGAAGGAGGTCTTGTGCGGAGATGACAGGGAGGTCAGTGTGACGGGAGGGGACAGGTGAAGTAAGATGGAAAAGCAGGCAGAGTCCGGCCAGCTCCTGCAGGTCCTGACCGGAGTTCTCTGGGTGCCCCCAGCTCACCCTCTCGGCCCCTCCTGAGTCTGTCACCAACCACCAAGGCATGCGCCTGCCCCTCCTGCATTCACCCAGACATCCGCCCTTTGCCAGCTTGGCCGCCCTTGGCTCGCAGGCACCCTGGTTCCTAAACCTCCGTGTCTGGCTCTGGACCTTGGCTGCTATGCTTCATCCAGACCTGTAGCCTTCAAGTACCAGTTTGTGGACTCGTGCTTGTCAGAAAACAAAAAAATGCAAATAGGCAAATGGGAAAAATAAGGACACTGTGGCATTATACAAGCAGAACTGCATTTCCATCTGCCTGAGACTACATCACAGGGGAATTGGCTGGACACACTGAATGTGTGCGGAATGCCTGGAATGCACCAGCTTAGAATCGAAGCTACCCGGAGAGCACAAAATCCACTTCGGGGTGCTGATGGGAAAGACACCTCCAGCAGGTAAGCAGCTATTACAACAGGAGGCCTGTATAGGGAGGGACATGCTGTGAGCATTAACATATCACAGTAAAAGAAGACAAGCAATGATTTCAAATGTGCCTCCCAAATTGCAAGTTTTGGGGTTGTTCTTTGAATGAAAAGTGGTCATTTGCCTCAAGCGGCTTCTCACACAGGCAACTCCCAATAGATCCATGGCGGGTCATGGCACAGACTCACTTATTTAATGATGATCAAAGAGGCTCATGGGCGAGTCCAGGAAGCCAACCAACATATAGCACCTGTGTATGCCTGGCTAACGTGTGCATGCATGTGCTTGGTGTGGGCATGTGTGTGTGTGTCCATGTAAAGCTGACAACCGTCTTTTCTATGAAAGGAATGTTCTTTATTATGCTCTTATTTCCTTCCAGCTTATAAACATTAAGATTTCCTTTATTTTATGAAAAGATGATGACAGTGTGGACTTCTGAGACAAAACAGCTCTTTGTTAGTTCCCCAACTATTTCTGGAATTTACCAATCCACGATCCCAAAGTCTGGGAATCAGCGCCTCCCTGATAAAACATTCGGTTCTAAACTCTGGACTCCAGCTTTGACCTGAGCATTCTTCCAGGATATAACACTCGGTGTATTTTTTTTTTCCAAGAGGTAACATTTGCATAGCATTTAAAGCCACAAGTGACAAATTCAAAAGGGAAGGAGCTGGGTTACAATTTCACAGCTTTGTCAAAACCAGGACTCCTGCTGCTGTCATGCATGATTCACATTTTTCACACAGTAACCAGAGTGCCAGCTTGAAATATGAAGCAGATTCTATTCCTATTGGTGGTGGAGACTGCTGGGGCTCACCAATGTATCGGCGTGCTCATTTACATTTCCCAGACACCCCTGTGGTTAGCTGGACCATGTGACTAGCTCTGGCCAATGGGATGTGAGTAGAGTGATTTGTATTACTTCCAGGCTAAGTTGGATAAGTAACAGGTGTCCCTTCCCCAGTCCCTTTTCTTCTTCTACCTGTCCCTAGGGAGAGGACATCAAGGTGACCTTGAAGCTACAAGATGATGGAGGTACAGGATGGAGGCAGGCTGACTTCCTGAGTTGCTATTTAGAGGAAATGCTCCAGACACTCAGTAGACTGTGACATAGAGAGAAATAAACTCCTGCTGTGGAAAGCCACCGAGATTCAGGTGCTTATTTTTCACTGCAGCACGGCCTATCCTGTTCTGACTGACAAACACCCTTGCTAAAATCCCCACCAGCACCTTCCCACGGCCTTCAGAGGAAGATCCCAAATCTTTTCCTTGGCCTACAAAGCCCTACCAGTCGTGCCTACCCCTGCCTACCCCTTGTCGTCCCCGGCTCCCACCTTCACTCTGCTCCAGGCACACCAGCGATGGAAGGACGCCCAACACACCATGCTCCTCCCCCCGTAGGGCGTTTCCTCCAGCAATTCCCTCTGCCTGCTGCGCTCTGCTGCCATGTCCTGACGTGCGTCTCAACCTAACTGCCTCAGCGCAGCCTTCCTCCATCACCTGGGCTGGAAGGCCTCCATTTGTCACTCTGTCTCACCACGTTTCATTTTCATCCCAGCACTTACCACGACCTGGTATTTCCCTTCTTTCTTTAATGGTTTGTTTGTTTCCCATCTTGCCCATCTGGTTGACCACTGAGTCTTCAGTGCCCAGCAAAGAGTCTGGGACACAAACGGGGCTCCAAAGACATGTGTCTGGTGACCAAGTGGGTGAATGAACAGATGACTCGGCACGGTCCCCTCCGTCTGCCCAGAGGGTTAACTGTGCCTGGGAATCAATGGGACGGGGTTCCTGTTATCTACTGCGTCCCCGACAGTGGCTTCCCATAGAGCAGTCGTCGACTTTGCTCATGAATCTAGGGGTTGAGTGGGTTCCGCCAGACAGTTCTCACTCGGGGTGCCATGTGAGGGCACTCAGATGGTGACTGAGGCCTGGGTCACTCCAAAGACCTCTCTGCTCACACATCTGGCTCTTGGGCTAGGAAGGCTCAACTGTCTGGGGTTCATTCCACTGATCGGCTGTGTGACTTCAGGCAAGTTCCTCAATCTCTCTGTGCCCCAGATCTTTATATGCCAGATAGGACCAGAAATGACAACACCTACCATTTATTGGTCACCTGCTGTGTCTAGGCACCATATATGCTCAACTCCTCGTGCACCTGTCTCACATGACCCTTACATAACAACTTATTCTGCAGATGTTCCTATAAAGGACCCGCTTACTTTACAGGTGAAGAAACCGAGGTTCAGAGAAGTTTAAGCATCTTGCTCAAAGGTCTATACTAGGTATTCATGCCAGCAATTTCTAGTTAATGTGGTACATTAAGCCAATAGGGGAAACCCCCTCTCCTATTCTATATACATCAAAATGCTAGATAAAATATAACCCCAAAATGTAAATGCATAGCAGCATTCAAAGCCAAGAAAGAGGATGGCCCAGGAACCAGACAAAGAGGGAACTCGCACTGGTAAGGTGACCAGGATCTGAAGCTGAGGGGCTCCCTGGGCCCGGGAAGCAGTGGCCCCTCGAATGCAATGGGTTGGAGCTGAGCTACGTGCACAAAGCCAGGAGCCCCAGGGAAGGGGCACCAGGACAATTCAGCCCAGGGCTGTCGTGCTACCAATTCCCCATGAGCAGCCAGAGGCCTCGAGACCTTTAGCGGAGCTGGAACAGCAAAGTGACATGGCTAAGTCAGGATCGGGGCCAGGGTCCAACCAGTTCACACGACTCCCTGCCCATGTGCTGACCATCAGGCAGTTTAAATAAACCATCTCTAGACACCTCTGGTTGTCCTTTCTCCTCGGTATCTACTCTAGAAGTCTGTTAGAACTGACAGAAGATAAAGAAGAAAAGGAAACCTTGGAAAGTAAACAAGGCACTCGTAAATCAATGAAGGGTCGTTAGGGCTGGAAAACACTCCTTATCAAAATTTGTAGATTGTGAGCCAAAGCCACGGTTACCAGGGGACTTTTACCTTGAAAGACATCTGTTGGGGAAGAAGCAGGCTGCCAATAAGGCTGCACAGCAGGACTCAGGCAGGAAAACAGAGAGAGCAAGCAACGGAAATGGAAGGGGAAAAGGAGCCAGTCACGAAGACACTTCCAGATATGATGGGTTCAAGAAGACACGCTGTGGCAGTTAGAAAGCGCCACACTCACAAATGAACAAAGACAGAAATTCTACCGATCAAAGCTCATGGGGGGGACTTCTGCCCACTTGTCTGCAAAAGAGGCCAAAAGACTTGCTATCCGGCTGGGCGGCGGGTGGGAAACAGGGGTCCGGGGCTGCACCCGTGAGAAAGTGCTCCTGGGAAAACCTCGAGTCGGGGGACGGATCCTGGGAGATTAACAAACAACCTCCTCCGGGATCCGAGACCGCCGATGGGATCCCAGCGGAGACAAGCTTCAGCCTGCTCTGCACACCCAACCCGGGGCACTCGGGCCCCCCCAGGGGACACCAGCGCTGCTGAGTGTGAGTCTGGGGACAACCATGACAAAGCACTCAAGGAAACAAGGTGCACCCAAGGGGCCACTTGTGCCCCAAGACCTGGAGATAAAAGAACAGCCTTTAAGAGCTGTGCGTTTCAATCTGTTCAAGGAAATAAAGGGAGGAATGAAACAGAAAATTAAACAGAAAGCAAAGAGCGTGAGAAGAACGGACAGCTCATGTGGGGCGGAGCTGACGTTCAGACCCGGGTCTACAGCTGAGCCAAACGGATGGATGCTGGCCCTTCGTGTCTGTGTGACGGGGGAAGGGCCGGAGACAAAGGAATTTGTGTCCCGACCATCCCTTTCCTGTTTGTTTCCCAAGGAAAAGTCTGCTCCCTGGATTAGAAGCCACCAGCTGCTGTCTCTCGAAAGACGCTGATTTTCCCAGGACAGCAGATCCAAGGGATCAACCCCACTTACTACAGGACCAGTAGGTGTGGTGGGGAGAGTCAGGGTTAGCTGCTGCCCTTCTGGGTTTCGCTAGGGCCTGAACTACCTCCGAGCACAAGGAATATTTTTTCATTTCATTTGTCCAGTTATTGATTCATTCTGGTTTTTTTTTTTTTAAACCAAACACCATCCCAAGAATCCTGAGAGCAGTTAGGCAGACCTCAGTTCAAATCCCAGCTGCCAGAGCCTTGACCAAGGCCCTGTGTCCGTCTGGGTCTCAATTTTCTTAACTCTTAGCTGGAGATGGTAATGACCTTCTTGCAGCCTTGTAGGGAAGAATAAAGAAAATTCATGTAAAACACAGAGACCATCCTGGGAGCTGAGCGTGTGAGGGTCGCACCCACCCCACCACTCCAGGGTTCAGGGCGCAGACTTGTTTCAGCTGGAAGGCAGTGGGTGGGGAGTGAGAAGAGGCTCGGTGTCAGAGTGGCCCCGGGGATGTTCAGATGGGGCCCGGACACGCGGCTTTCAGGATGAGGCCACTTCCCAGACCCTCCTCTCCCTGCCCCCACCGCGGGCTCCACTCAGCCCCATTGTTTTGCTTCTGTATCTGGTTTTGTGACAATTTTAAAGACACCCACATGCCACAGAATTCAGACTGGAGCCAGCCCGGCCTCAGCTGCTGTCCTCACCGCCGTCGCCAGCATATGTTAGACCCGCTGTTTCCCCGCTTTTGTAAACACACTGTCTTCGTTCAAATCTCATATCAACTCAACCCTTCCCCTCTCCTTTCAAATCCTGCCTTCCAGCTGCATGCCTAGGCAGATTTCGGATTTACACACACACACACACACACACACACACACACCACACACAGCGTGTGCATGTGAGGACCCACACGCACAGAGACCAGAGGTGAGCACGTCCCCCTGTCTCCCAGATCTGTGACGTCCTGGGTGAAGATCGACTCAGACACCCTCCCAGCCCAGTCGGGTGGACTGGAACACTGCCACGGTCTCATGAACACAGGTGCGCTGAGACCCGGGAGCCCCGGCGTCACTCACAAGGACCAAGTCCCCAAACCCCAGACCAGGGTCAGACCCTCAGAAGAACAGAGGCACAGACACAGAAACACTGATATACGATCACGTGGTCACAGGGACCCACAGAACCGCCATGCACTCACGGTCACCGGGCTGAACTGTGTCCCCCAAAACCCATGTGCTGATGTCCTAACCCCCCAGTGCTTCAGAATGAGACTGTATTTGGAAATAGGGCCTTTAGAGGGGAAATTAAGGGCACATGGGTGGGCCCTGATCCAATACGAGTGGAGGCCTTATAAGGAGAGACTGGGACACAGGCACACGCACAGCGGGACGGCCCTGTGAGGACCCACAGAAGACGGCCCTCTACGTGCTAGGGGCAGAGGCCTCAGGAGGAACCAACCCTGCCAACACCTTGAGCTCAGACTTTTAGCCTCCAGAACCGTGGGACAATTTCAACTTCTGCTGTTTCAGCCACCAGCCTGTGGCAGTTTGGGTGGCAGCCCTAGAGGACTCGCACAGACCCAGAGACTGAGGGACACAACCCACCGCCTCCTTCGCAGCCCCGCACAGAGCCCCCAGGCAGCACCCCCATGCACAGACCCAAAGCCCGGGGCCTGCCGGTGCACCCCACTCCCCATGGCCCCTTCCTCCACACAACCACTGAGTTGTGTCCACTTTTTTGGCAAGAGGAGAAGGCACCCAGGGATTTCCTTGACTGGACAGTGAAACTGTGCAAAATGCTATCACGGTAATGGCTCACACATACGGAGTCTCGATTTTAGGTTACAAGGGCTGCCCCAAATGCTTGGGAGGCATTGATTCCTCTAACCTTCTCAACAACCCTTTGAGGTAGGTACCGTTATCAAAATCCCCATTCAAGAGATGGCAAAACCAGGGCCCAGAGAGGTCAAGTAATTTGCCTGAGATCACACAGCCAGCAAAAGCAGAGTTGATACTTGAATCAAGGCAGCCTGGCTCGGGGTCAACTCTGGGCGACGGAGCAATCTGCTGACACGATCAGAGACAGGGCCAGGTTACAGGAGAGGTCAAATGCTTGGTCAAGAAGGAAATGAGCCAAGACGCTTTCCCCAGGGCACAGAACTGCCTTGCGCGAAACCCTGCACTCAGCGCCGGCAACATAATTTGCAGGACCCAGTGCGAAAGGAGTGCACGGGGCCCCTGTTCGAAAAGCAGGGAAAACGTGCAATAAAAAATATTATAATATAAAGTTTTTCCTTTCTTCAGTGGTTTCCTTCTCAACTTATCATAATACTTTTTATTTGCTATTTAATGCCACACTAAGTAAAGAAATAATACAATTTTAAGTTACTGGCATGAATTTTATTTTCTGTTTTGCAATGCCGGTTTTAAATGCAAATATAAGAGCATTTAACTCATACGCAGACTCACCAAAAACATACATATTTTGTAGCTCATAGACAGGTATTTCAGAACAGTGGGAATGCTGCATAAAACTAACTCAGCTGTGTTTATTTCGCTCCCTGATATACGCACACTCTCCGACCACTGCTACCTGTAGCTTACTGATGAGCAAGGAAGGGCCGAGAGGGGAAGGAACTACAGCTGCTCTGGTGTTTTCTTTCCTCCTGTGTCATGGTTTCCAACTTTGAGTGGTTGCCTAACACCGGGAAGTAACATCAACAAGAAAGGCGATGACAGGGTTGCGTGGTAGCTCGGGTGTCTTGGAACACCATTATCTGCTGTGTTCCGAGCAAATTCTTATCTGAAGGGGAAGTGTGGCCTCTTGGGGCTGTGGGCACCCCACTGAGCTGTGGAAACAACACACTTACCGTCCAATTGCTTTGTATCTCGCTGGGGTCCCAGGCTTTGGGAGCCCCTGGAATTCTGTGCTCAGGGGGCACTGCAAACAGCACGCCAGGGAGGCAAGGGACAGCGGACTGGCACAGTGGGTGCGTCTCCTCTGCTCGTGTGCACGCTTCACCGACCCATCGAACTCAACCTGCAAAACACAAGTTCAAAGATAGAATTATTTACACAAATGTGGAATCACGCTGTACACCCGGAACTAACATAATGGTATATGTCAATTATACCTCAACTTAAGAAAAGATGAAATTATTAAGAATTTTAAAGTGACGACAGCAAAGTGCTGAGGCAAGCTCACGACCCTCTGGAGCCCCCACAGTGCCCCGCCTGCCCTGGCCGTGGTCCGGCACCCACGACGGCCTGGGCTCACGGCGTCTTCTCCCTTAGACCTGGCTGCTCCTTCTCAGAAAGACGAGGGCCCTCCCTGGACTCCCTCTGCTGCCAGGTGCTTCCCGGACGTGGTCTAGCTCTGGGCCCTGGGACAGAGGTTGCTCTGTGTCTGGAAGCCCATCCCTTCGGCTGACCTAGTTCCAGGATGCTGGAGTCACAAGGACACGTTCTTTGCCCGTTTTGAGGAGAGCTGAGTGACCCAGTCTTCTCCCAACACAGACTCGCCTGGGATCCAATCACTTCAGGTGCCATCTCTAAGCCCCGAATCTCGCCCTGCAGCCCAGACCTTGCTCGTGAGTTCCCGATGCGTCCACCCAGCTCTGCAGGAAGTTGCTGTCCGAATGTCCACAGGCTTCTCAGCCTGGAGTTACTCACCCACCTCCTGTCTCAAACCCGTTCCCCACCTCAGTGCTTGGGGTCGCTGTCCTTCTGAAACCCCGGAGCTGCATCCCCCACATCCTACAGCCTACCTCTGTAAGACCTGACACACCCACTCCGGGGCACTCCCTCCCACGCCATGTCCCGGCCGCCGCCTAGGCACAGGTCTCACGAGGACCTCGGCAGGAGCCCCCCTCACCTTCTCTCTCAGTCCGCCCTGATCACCTGCCTGAAATGTGGAATCGCTATGGATTTCATCATGTGCCCTACTCAGAATCTCAGAACCAGAGCTTCCCATTGCTTCTGGGTGAAATCTGTACTCCTTGGCCCTAAGTAACCAAGTACATTTTCCTCCTGGAAAAAACAGTGCCCTAGGGACTAAAAATAGGGTGGGCATTTGGACATGGGGTGTGGGGCGGGATTCCTCCGCTCTCCAGGCCCAAGACGCAGGGAGGGGGGAATAGAGGGCGGGTGCAAATTCAGAGGACAGTCGAAGTTGGGAACCCCTCATACGCTGACTGAAGGAGGGCACCTTCGGAAAATGGCATGGTGCAGGGAGGTGGGGGAGATGCTGAGAAGGCGGGACAAGGTGTGTCCCAAAACAGCTGTGTGAACAGGAGACGCCAGAGCTGAGATGCAGTGACAGCCACGTGAGCACGGAGCCCGTTTCCCTCCCTAAGCACACAGCTAGACTCCACGTCCCAGCCTCCCCTGCAGTTAGGCGAGGCCGTGTGTCCAAACTCTGTCTAGCAGCATGTGAGGTATGGCTGCTTCCCGGCCTGGCCCCAAAACATCTCCCGAGGAATCCTCCCGGCTCTCTCGTTTCTCCCACTCACCAGCCGAAGGCAGGGGAAGAAACCACGAGATGACAGAACAGCCACACGGGAGGGGTCTAGGCCCCTGCGTGGCTCTGTGGAGCAGAGCGCCCCGCCCACCCCGTGCACACTGAACCGTGACGCAGAAGAGAAACCCAGTCTTGTGGGAAGGCGCTGAGACACGGGTGGTGGAAGTGAGAGTTGGCAGCTTGTGCCGGTGCCCAGTTCTGCCCTCCTTGCACCTGAAGAATGATGGCCCCTCCGAGATGGTGACGTGTGTGCTCCCGGGTCCCCCAGGTTTGTTAGTGGGGAGGGGACTCATAAGCCAGACAGCCTGTTTTTCTCTTTATAAATAATTCAGTTCTAATCGTGCAAGCAGTCCCTAAATACCTTCTCCTTTCTTCTGCAAAAAAAAAAATACAGAAACAATAACGAAGCTACGTCCTCTGGACTCCTCTCCACAGTCCCTCTTGTCTACCACTATCTGCACCACCGCGACGGCCCTTCCCCGCCTCTCACAGGTGCCTACGCTGCCTCCCTCTGAACCACCCTAATATTTCTTACACATTTGCATCTACAATTTTTGAAATAATTGCACACGTTTCTGTTTCTCTGTGCCTATTCATAGAAGTGACCTGCTGTATGTATTTTCACCACTTGTTCTGTCCACACAGCGATATTTCTTCATGCTACGTCACGGGTGCACCTTACTCAGACTGTTGCACGGCGCTGCACAGCGTTTGTGCAGCTGACCCCCTACTCACGGGCGTTTAGGTTTTCTCCATTGTACACACGTCTCCCTATGCACACGCGCCAACATTTTCTCTAGGGGAGACGCAGAGAGGGGCACTGTTGTCCTTCGACGCGGTTGCGCCAACTCGCACTGTGACCAGCAGTATGCAGGAGTCCCTATTTCCTCACCCCAACACTAGCGCTTAATATCAAACTTTAATTTTGTGTGTGTCCCAATCTGATGAGTGACATGCAGTTCATGGTAGTTTAATGTTTTATTTCTTTGATTACTAGTGAAACTGAACATTCTTCAAGTTTATTGGCCATTTGAATTTCCTTTTCCATAAATCGACAGATTTTATTATTTGCTGAGTGTTCTATTGGGCCATTTGTCTTTTTCTTATTGATTTGTTAGAATTCTTTATATATTCTGGATGCTAATCCCTTATCTGTTATATAAATTGCAAATATTTTCTCCCCGGCTATTGCTTGTTTTTAGCTTGTTTATGGAGTCTGTTGTCACTTAGAAGTTTTACATTTCAGTGTAGTGAGATCTATCAACCATTTCTTTGATGCTGCTTGCTTTTGGCCGGTCTGTTTTCAGCTGGGAAGCTGTGATGCAGGGAAACCTCAGCCAGGAACGCAGGTCCTCTCCCTGGTGGGCGGATTGGACTTCCTGCTCCTGTCCCTGAGACAACAGTGACTTCAACAGACACCTGCTGGGGACCTCAGATTTAACTCGGGGTGAGCGGGGGAGACTTAGGGAGCAGGTGCTGTGAAAAGAGAAGAAAGACACTCTTTCTTTGATGGGGAAATGGGGTCTTAGAGTCACTGGATGTGAAAAAGTGACTTGATTTCATACCCTCTGTGCTGGTTAAGCCAGGTGTATGGCTTCTAGTCCAAGTTCTTTATGACCTGGCTCCCCCTTTTCACTTTCAGCTCAACTCCTCACCTTCATGCAACCTTCACTCCAGTTACATTGAATTCTTTACCAAACCAAAATTATACTTTCTGCCTCCAAGCCTTTGAGTCTGACTCTTTGGCTTTCAAGGGACAGGAAAAAAATGATGGCCCTTATTCTGAGCCAGGCTCTGTGCGAAGCTATTTGCATAGCATCTTATCAGTCAGGATAAGTCAAGCTATGTTGCAGGAACAAATAACTCCAAAATTCCAGGGTCTTACAACTGCCAGCGTCTATTTCTCGCTCATGCTATCTGCCGAGGGCAGAAGGCACAGTGGCTCTGGCTGGGCAACATTTTTTCTTTCTTCCAGGACACAGGCTATTGGAGCATCTTCTGTTTGGAACGTTGCTGGCTGTATCATCTTTTCAGCAAGAATGTGTGGCAAAGCACGTACCAGCTCTTACGAGTTTCTGCCTAGAGCAATATGGCTCATGCCCTCACATTTCATTGGCCAAAGTAAATCGTGTGGCCAAGACTGACCTCAAAGGGCTGGGGGGTTAGTGTCCAATGAAATAATCTACCAGTCTACCTTTACAGTCACCACATATCCAATCCCTTGTCGCCTACATGTGGAACCTGTTCACTTCTCTTTTTCTTTTAAAGACTTTATGTATTTACCTTTAGAGAGAGGGGAAGGGAAAGAGAAAGAGAGGGAGAGAGACATCAATGTGTGGTTGCCTCTCGCAGGCCCCCTACTGGGGACCTGGCTATAAACCCAGGCATGTGCTCTGACTGGGGATTAAACCTACGACCCTTCAGTTCTCCATCTGGCACTGAATCCGCTAAACCATACCAGCCAGGGCAGAACCGGTTCACTTGTAAGCAAGCACCCCAAAGTCCTACCCAGTCACTATATACCAGGAGGTCTGTTGGCACCTCTTCCTGGAAGCCTCTCCTGATTTCCCCTTGTTGAAGTGGCTTCTCTTCACTGAACCTTTCTCTGGCACTTGGGATCCGAGCACATTATGCCTTGTGCTACATCTGAGGGTTATATGGGATTCATCTCTGCATCTTCATTTGTACATTCGTTCATTTGTGCCTCCCTTCCTTCCTTCCTTCCTCCATTGGATAGTTACTGAGCGCCAGGCCCTGTGCAAGGCACTAGGGATACATTCAAATAGAGTCTCTGCTTTCACGGAGTTTATTGTCCAGTGGGGAAGATAGACATTAAACAGATAACGACACCACTAATTATTTAATTACAATGGTTAGAAACATTATGAAGAGGTCCGGGGGGGATCTGAGCATTTACAACAGGGGACCTGACTCTGGAGGATGGGACGACGCCTCTGAGAAAGCAGCATTTCAGCTGAGTCCTGGAAGGGCAGATAGAAACCGGCCAGGGCAAGACAAGGCTGGGCGTAGGGGGTGTGGGTTGGGGGAAGGGAGAGCCTTCTAGGCAGAGGGAACAGCTGGAGCCAGGCCCTGAGGCTGGGAGAAGGTGGTAAGATGAGCCGGGCCAGGAGGGTGGGGGAAGGAGGCCGGCGCATGCCTGGCGCTGCCGTTTGGACGCATCTCCCTGCTGCCTCCCTGCTGCCAGCCCAGCCAGAGGCTCCTGGCCTTGGCTGCAGGGGCTGCAGCGAGGGGTTGTGGGCATTTTGTCCCTGGCAAGCCGGCGTCTGGAAGTGGCTGCTACTCTCTGGCCACAGCCCACGCTCCTGGGTCAGGCGGAGGGAGGGAGCGGAGGACGTGCACAGCACACTTTTTATATATATGTGGGGCCATAACATTTAAGTGTCTTGGCTGTAAGCCTGCGACTAGGTCCCCTGACAGCCCAGCCTTGCTCCACACGCTCTAACAGCTGTCTGTAAAACCCGTTTATGGTGCCTCCATAAATTTCCCAGCTGCTGCAAACACAGGGCTGGGGACAAAGCGTCTCGGGGAGGGGGGTATGGGAGAGCTGCAGCTTTGGCGTCTCTGCTGGCTCGTCCTCGGGGCCCCAGCTTGCCCCCTGCCCACCGGGGCTGCCTTACCCTAAATTCTTTTATTGAAGCTGATCTTAACATCGACCCCGTGGGGCCTGGCTGGGCAATCCAGCTCGGCACAGACGCAGGCACTTTCAAGATTGCAGCAAAAGGTACAGTAAATCAGAATTAAGTGTCATGATAGTGATTTGAACTGACACTGTTTTCACCTTGTCCATTTACTGGGAAATATATAACAGGAATAGATTGAGCCTGTCATACTGGACCTGAAAAATACAGCTGTTAGGGTAGGAGAGGCAGCTGGCACCAAGGCAGTCCCTGTGGACAGCGGGGTGGGGGGCGGGGGGATGACTTGTTGTCAACATCCCCTTGGGGTGAAAGCTTGTCGGGGAACACTGAGAACCAGATGACACAGGGACCCTGGGGCCAGCTCCATTGCTGCGATGACCCACAGCACCCGGACTGCAGGGCCTTAAAAGCACTTTCTGTGAAGTATAATAACACACGTGCAGAAACGCGCACACATCGTAAGTGCATCCCATGACTTATCGTAACCAACTGAAAACACCGGTGTGCCCCACACCCAGGTCAAGAAATGACGCAGAACCCCTCGATGCCCCCACCCGAGGCAGCCCTCCACCCCGGCCCTCCCCTCCGTGCTCTCCCTCCATCCTGGTCTTCCCTCCCCCCACCAAGGTGACCACTCTGATTCTGATATCTCAGGCTGTGGATTGATTTTGTGTGTGGCATTTTAATGAGGGCATTTTGAAGTTCCCACCGTATTTTTTTGGCCCCCAAAGAAAACAGGAAGCTCTCACTTTTAAAATAATATATAAGGAATATGAGCAACAGATCCCTCCCCATCTCATCTCCTGAACATCCCACAGGGTTTCTGCCCCAATTCAGAGGTAGGGTGGGGAAGGTGGGGGGCATCTGGGATGGTGTGAGGTGGCAGGGTGGGGCAGGAGTCAAAATTGGGGTAACTGAATGGGGGAGAGGTGAAGCTGGGGACTGGAGTGGGATGAGGAGCCGGTGGAGGGTCAGGGAGGAGCTAAGGTTCAGAGATGGAAGAAATTTCAGCACTGGAGTGGGGCTCAGGAATGGGACACAAGGCCAGGATAAAGGTCAAGGATGAACTGAGGGTCAGGTTCAGTGCACATTCAGAAGCAGGGTGGAGCCCTGTGGGGCTGGGGGCGGTTCAGGGAGGGAGAGGGTGAGAGGCTCTGATGGAGTCAAACTTTAGGATGCAAGAAACTGAAGTCCAATCCACTAGCAAAATGCAGAGAAAGGACAAGCTCTCGGCAGCCAGGACTGAGGCTGCTTCCCTCCCCACCCTCCCAGCTCCTGGCAGCCCTGGGCACAGAGTGGCTCCGCCTCCCTGCCCCCTGCCCCTCCCACTGGAGCTCCCTACCCACCCAGTCCTGACTGGTTGGAGAGCAGGTTGGTGGCTACAGCGCCACCAGCAGGTGGCCTCCAGTATTACTCTTATTGCCCGAGCTCTGACTCAGGATGTGCTCCGATTTGGCCACCACCCTCAGCCTCATCTTTCCTGCTGGACCATGAACCCTGCCCCGAACCCAACCTCCTTGGTTGGGTGCACAACTCATGCCCTCTCCCATCCCCCAAAGTCACAACTGCTCCCTGAGCTCCTGGCTGCTGGCTGGCAGCCTCCCCCAGACCTATCATCCTGGCTCTGTGACCTGACCCTAAGTGTCTCCTACTGTGGAAGGACATGCTCAGGAGGAAATTCCCCTCTCGGGTGTGGA
Source organism: Trachops cirrhosus (assembly GCA_028533065.1). Lineage (NCBI taxonomy): Eukaryota > Metazoa > Chordata > Mammalia > Chiroptera > Phyllostomidae > Trachops > Trachops cirrhosus. The sequence continues at coordinate 6,581,660 of CM052540.1, forward strand.
CGACTGTCCTTACTGACCCCACGTGTAAGCCGGTCCATCCTGCCGCCCAGCCAGGTGCTGCACGGCACAGGTCACGGAGACCCTCCTTCACACAGGGCGCCCTGCTTCCTCCCACATGCACACCCTGCCCCCCACCTTCTGCCATGGCTGCGTGGGAGGGACACTCTCTTTGCTCTGGCTTTGGCTTTCAGTGCTTTGACCTTCAGCCCTGGATTCTGTTCCCCTTTGGCCACCTCAAGGGGCTTGTCCTCAAGACCCCCTACTTGGGAGTGACCCGTTTCTCCCTGTGTGAGGCAAGATACTTGCCCTCCTCCTGGCAAGAAATTCTTTGAGCGCCCTGTCCCCACCCACATTCTCAATGAGGCAACACAGTCACCTCGTTTGACGTCAGTTCCCCAAGAGACTGCAGACTCCATGAGGGCAGGGGCGGGGCCTGGCTCGTGTATCCCCCGAAGTCTGGCCATGCCCAGCACGAAGATGCCACTTTACGAATATCAGTGGGATGACTGGATGATGGCAGCTGAAAGCACAAGTTCGAAGGTAGGAAGATCTAGCACTGAATCCGGACACCTCTAGAGTATCATTTAACTGCCGTAGGCCTCACTTTTCTCATCTGTGAAATAGGTTAATACCACCTTCCTCCACGGGGTTCTGTGAGTGTTGGCGCCATGCCTGGCACGTGGTAAGCGCTCAATACATGGCATCGGTTATTATCTCTGTTTTTGTCTTACTACAGCAACAACCACCAGTGTTTCTATTTCTAGAATCACTTGGGTCCAGCATCCTCCACAGCCCTCGAGGTCCTTTGTCTTCTTAAACAGGCATTTGCTCATAGCCTTGGACTACATGCTTAAAGCCTTCCTTGGGCTCGCTGGGGCTTCAAAGTCAAGGCAAAACGTTAGCAGACCCTGCCCCTTCCCTCTGATCCCCAAGGGCCCTGACTTCAGCGGCAGGGCTGGAGAAGGCCTGTCCCTCCTTGCCCAGAGTTCTCTGTCCCCATGTCTGATAGGCAGTCCGGGGCCAGCCCCGGGGACAAGCACGGCTAGGGGAACCAGGGCCCACGACCTGCCGGGAGAGGCCGAGGCCGCAGTCCTGCTGACGAAGGGCCTTTATCGACCTCCCTGTGCGAACTCCTGCAGCATCACTCACGGGCCTGGGACGGGAGCCCATTCATCTGGGCCCCGGAACGCGAAGCGGCTGGGATTTCTCATTCTGGGGCGACACGGAGTTCACATCAGGAAATATTAGTCTGATGAGTTCCCTGCGAGTGGAAGGACTGTCAGGCATTAATCACAGGCCGAGGGGGAGGCAGCGCCAGGCCCTCGGTCCAACTCTCCAGGGTCTCATCCTTTCTGGGAACTTCAGAACTTCGCTGGCCCGGAGACAAGGATGAAAATTACCCTTGAAGCACCTCCGGCTGCTCTTGCTCTCTCTCCGAGGCCTCTCTGCCTGGGGCTGGAACCCTTTGTGAGGAGTTGGGCAGGTGGCTTCCCTCCCTGGGCCTCAGTTTTCTTGTCTGGGAAATGGGATGGGAAGTCCCTCCCAAAAAGAGATCAGGTAGTTCAGCTGCCCAAGTCGGTGTCCTGCATACAACTGTCCTCGCCCAGCTCGGCCCTCCACTGTGCTGGCTCGCAGCTGTGTCTCAGGGTCCCTGGACAAACTGCCCTCTCCAGCCTCTAGGCTGGAACATAGGTTTGGGGCCCTTGTGGGACCTGCCCTCCACTTCCTGAGCCCAGCAGAGGGTGTGCCCCGGAGGTTCCTATGAACAGGAGGCTGCCGAGGGTCTGCCACCTGGGTGACTGAGGGAACAGAGGCGCCCAGCCCTCTGAAGACTTCCTGGGCTCAGGCTGGAGTCCTACGCAGACCGGGCAGGCAGCCATGGGCGGGCTGCACCAGCTGCTGGGTTCTGGGGCTGGTCTGCTCCGCAGTGTCTGGCACTGAGTGTGCCTTGGGCATTCCAGGCCCCAGCCGAGCCCGCCTGGGGGGCCAGGTGCCCTCTCAGACCCTCCCCTGGTAGCCAGAGCCGTCTCCAGACCCAGCCGTTGCTCTAGCTGGTTGTGGGCACAGTATAAGCCATTTTGCCTCAAATTGCTGAGGACCATTACCCTCTGACCTCTACCCTACAGGGTCATCCTCTCCCAGCTGGGTGGCTAGACACCTCAGGAGCCCAGGGACTCTCCCTGCTGCCTTTGTCTCTTTAGTGTGTGGCTCTGAGAGGCCCCTGCCTTGGCACTCCGGCGCTACCCTGGGCAGGCAGGGTGACTGCAGAGGCGAGCGCGGCCGGAGGACAGGGTGCCAGCGAGGCATGTTTTACAGCTCTGCCCAGATAGCTAATGGCCTCTGTGACATTGCTGCTCCAAATGGTGGCCTTGAAGCAGTCATAAATCAGGGGGCGCCTGCCCAGCAGCCCCTGCCTCTCCCAGATCGCCTGTCCTGGGGAGGGGAGCACTGCAGGGGGGGCGTTCTCCTGGCCAAGGGGTACAGAGTGGCCCAGCAGTGCCCACCCAAGCCAGGCTTAGCAAGGATGGGAAAGCAAAGGCAAAGTGTGGCACCCACACACACATGCAAGAGTGTGGCTGGTGGTCATTTACTCCCCGATGCTTGAATGTCTGTATCTCTGTGTGTTGTGTGTGTGAGAGACAAACTATAGGAAAATGTTTGTGTCTGTGTACATCAATGTGTCAGTGTTCAAATGTACATGGATTCGTGGATATATGTCTAAAGATAAGTGTGGATTGTTGTGTGAGTGTATCTATGTTTGTATGTCCCATATGAGTGTGTGTGTACCAATTACAGGAACCATAATTGTATGTCTGTCATGGATGTTCCTATGTGATTTTGCCTGTCTGCATGTACCTCACGAGCATTTGTGTGCATTCCTCTGTGTGAGTGTGCATCTGTGTATGCAAACACATCTATGCATTTGTGTGTGTATCAGTGAACATCAACATCATTTTATTTAGTAAGTATTTACGGAGCACCTACTCTGTGTTAGACTGTGTTCTCAGTGCTAAGGACACAGTGTTAAGCAAAGTCTCTGCTTCGAGCA
>CM052540.1:6585208-6621087 GCA_028533065.1 Trachops cirrhosus
AAGGACACAGTGTTAAGCAAAGTCTCTGCTTCGAGCATCCACATTCCAGCAGGGGAGGCAGAGAACAGACCAGCACTGAGAAGGAAACGAGGTTCGGTCAGGGGTAGAGCATGAATGACTAGGTGAGAACGGGAAGTGGCTTAAGTAAGCGGGGCAGGGCGGGCTTCGGCAGGGTGAGCGGTCAGACAAAGGCAGCCACATGCAAACCTGCGATCAGAGTGTTCCCACGGCAGGGTGGCCCATGCAAAAGATGAAGCTGGAGTAGAGCAGGGCTGGGGGTGGGGGCACAAGAGACAAGGATGGAAGGCAGGGAGGGTGAGATTTTGGAAGGCCTTAGAGACCTTGGGAAGGACTGAGATTTTTTTCCAAGTCCTCGCCTGAGGATATATTTATTGATTTTTAGAGAGAGAGGAAGGGAGAGAGACAGAGAGAGAGAAACATCAATATGAGAGAGAAACATTGATCAGTGGTCTCCCATATGTGCTCCTATCAGGGATTGAACCCTCAACCTAGGTATGTGCCCTGACTGGGGATCCAACACAAAACCTGTACAGGACGGCACTCCCACCAACTGAGCCACCCGGCCAGGGCATAGGGCATATTTTGAACGCAGACCTGACAGGGGTTGTCTTTGGGTTGAACGTGGGATCAAAGAGAGCGAGAAGAATCAGGATGAACATCAAGATGGGGGCTTGGTCAACTAGTTACACAGTGGTGCCATTTGCTAAGACGGGAAGGACTGAAGCAAGAGCCCGCCGAGGAGGGGACCATTGAGCCGTGCGGGCTGGTGGGTCGGTCCGGCGTGAGATGCCCACGCAGGTGGGGCTGCTGGACAGACGCCTTAGTCTGCGAACCTGCAGCGCTTGACCGTGGTCAGAAGTGGAGACGGACATGCAGGTCGTGAGGGTGCGGGTGGCCCTGGGCTGGACGACGTCGTCTAGGGAGGAAGTCCACGGCAGTAGTTTTAAAATCTTTCTTCATTTCAAAAACGGCTTAAATTTTCCCGTTGTGTGATTTATACATACTTTAAAAGATTTTTAACAAGTAGCAGTGTATACAGGACGAATCGACTTTCCCCCAAACCTGACGATTCCTGTTTTGAAGATCTCTCCTCACACACTTTGTTACTCTGCTCTCACACACCTGTGTACACATAAACAGAGTAAATTGTACGTGTTTTTTATGGACACTTTTAAAAACAGTTTTCAGGGGCTTTTTTTATCGTACCCCCCTTTCAATCTCCCTGGCCCTTCCTAATATTCCAATAGCCCATGTTAAAGTTTAGTTGGAATCCCTCCATACCCTTTCATACTTATGAGGCCTGTCCAGAAAGTATCAGGCCACACAGTATGAAAAATAGGCATTTATTGAAGAAGATAGAAGATACAAGAAACGTTGTACACAGGACAATGACACCTCAGTCTCCTTCAAAGTTATGACCCTCTGGAGGAAAGCTGGTTCATTGGTAGCGGTTTGAATCCAGTCATTAGCAAGTGCAGTGCGATGTTCCTTCTGCTCTGGTAGCAGAAGCTGCGGAATGAATTTTGCCACAACATGCCAAGATCCTGCATGCAACATGTCTTGGTTTCATGCCAAGATCCTGCATCAAAATCTCGGACACAGCAGTTTGTGGAATCCCCGGATCAGCTTCTGGTTCCCGCCTGTCCGTCGCCGATCTCTGTTGATTGCAGCCCGAACACGTTCAACATCCTCAGGTGTCTGCTTGTTGCAGACCTTCCAGCATGTGGGCCACCTTTAACAAATTCTCCACCATCTTTGAAGCATTTGTGCCACATTTTTATTCTCCCTGCACTCATTGCATCGTCCCCAAAAAGCTTCTGAATCATCCAAATAGTTTCTGCAGAGGAATGTTCAAACTTAATGCAACATTTGATGCAGATTTGTTGCTCTGCTCGCTCAGTCATTTTGAATGCGACGGCCACACAGTGCACATGCTCACTCAATGGCGTCTACCAGCCCCGCTGACTAGTACAGCGAAGTCATCGTTGTTCACACATGCGCATTTTAGTCCATTTCCCTTGGCTGCCAGGTTACATCAAGGTCGTGCAAACTGTTCTTGGTATATTAACAATGGCTGGACTTTTTCCGGGCAGACCATTTTCTATATATAAAGCTTGCAAGTCATTGTCAAAACAGATCATATTACATATACTTAATTTTTCAATTAATAATATTATGGAAACCCTTGCAGGTGACTCTCTTCTTTTTAATGGCTACATCTTGTTCCACGACATAAATGTGCCGCCACTGAAACACTGTCCTTTTCATGGACTCTTTCTAGTTCTTTGGACACCACAAATGTTCCTGCGCTAAACCCCTTCACATTTTCTGCATTTGCGTGCTCCTGTTCACGTCTGTGGGGCAAATTCTTACTAGTGAGATTGTTGGGTTGAAAGGAATGTATATTTGAAATTTTTAAATAGATTTTTTCTGCACTGCTTTCCAAAAAGGCAGTACCAGTTCTCGTCTTCACCAGTTACATACAAAAATGTACTTTTCCTTTCACCCCTCGCAGTGGATGCTAACATTCTCTTGACTTTCTGCCAGTCTGACAGGCCAGGAGTTACTGCCCTCTGCATCTCCCTGAGGACTGGGAGGGTGAGTGTTTACCTGCCCTGTGGGTTTCCTCTTCCCTGAGCCTATTCATTCCTTGAGGACGTTTTTCTATCAGATCCTTGGTCTCTTTCTTAACAATTTGTAAGAGACAGGGATTAACCCTTTATCTATCGCATGCATGGCAAATATATTTTTCCCAACTTAGTGTTGGTCTTTTAACTTTGTTTAGGGGAATCTCTAGCCATGGAAAAAGTTTAAATTTTACGTCATCTGCAAGTTCCACATAAGGTGCTCACCCCGAAAGGTAGCAACGATGAACACTGGCCGAGATATTTAAAAGGCGGTGAAGGCAGTGAAAGTGACCCAGAGTAGGCAGAAATCAGAGGGACTGACACTTGGAGGAAGGGAGCAATGTGGAGTGAGTTTTTCGGTTTTTTTTTTTACATCTTGGTGCCTGAGGGCAGGCCCAGGACAGTGCCACATGAGTCAGCTAAAAATCTGGACAGCAATCCGAATTCTTGCTTGTCGAGGAACCAGAGGGAAATCTGGGGGCTTCCATAGTAGCTGAAAGTGAAGGAGGAAATCCCAGGGAGGAGACATCTATGGGGGTGGGGCGAAGGTTCCAAATCCTGCCGATAAGCTACTGAAACCTCAGGGGTTTTTGTTTGTGTGTTTGTTTGTGTGTTTTTTCTGAACTAGGGATTTGGTGGGAAAACTCTGAGAAGCCTAACGGTGCCTTCTGAACAGAGATTTCAGCCGTGCCTGCCACAGGGAGCCCAGATCTGGACTCTGAGTTCAACCAAGTGAACAGCCTGGTAAAATTTAAAAAATCAACCATCTTCCAGAGGAACATAATAGAATCCAGAAGTCTCTGTAACTTACCATCAACAGTATCCAAGACACAATCCAAAATTACTAGACATATGAAGAAATAGAACAACGTGCCCTGTATTCAAAAACAAAAAAGGAAAAAAATAAACCATTGTAAAAAAGAAAAAAGGCAATCATTGAGATGAACCTCAAAGTGACCCAGATCTTGGAACTAAGAAGCAAGCATTTTAAAGCAGCTATTGTAACTATAATTTTCAAGGCCATGAAGGAAAATATGCCAGTAATGAATGATTAAATAGAAAAACTCAGCGAAGAAATGGACTATAAAAATAAGCAAATGGGAGTTCTAGAACCAAGATGTATAATATCAAATAAAATATTAACTGGGTGAGATTAAATTTTATGTAGTAAAAAATGACTCTTTTTTTGACCGACTCTAGGTTTCCCGTCACGGGTAAAAATGTCCCCTCTAATCCCTGTATTCTATATATGTTCATCTAAAATTTCTTCTAGGGTTTTTATATTTTATTTTTACATTTAAGTCCTATCAATCCACTGGGATTTCTTTTTTATATGAAGTGAGGCTCCAACTTCACTGTCTCGCAAATGGATAAGGTGGTTTTTTTTCTAGCATTATTTATTAATTCAAATTTTTCTTCTTACTGAGGTGAAATATTTACTGTGCACTGAGTTATCATATATAGTGGGATACATTTTTGGGATCTTTATTCCATGCCAAAGTTTTCTTTCAGTTCAACAATCCTGCTCCAGCACTGTACTGCTGGGCTCCAACAGCTTCATAATTTATTTCAGTATCTATCAGGCAAGACCTACTCCTTTAAATATTTTTGGCCATTCTCAGACACTTATTTTCCCACATAAACTTTATGATCATTTCATCTAATTAAAATGGTACTAAAATTGGGATTACATAAAATTTATATATGAGTGTTAGAAGAATGGACACTTTTATATTGAGATTTTCCATCCACCTGCATCCTTAGCTAACTGTCGACCTCTGTTTCAATTAAGGGCAAATTTTTATTCAGAGATAAAGATCAAAGACTTCAAATACTGTTTAAAGAAAAAAAGATAGTCAGGCTGGAGATTGTAAGCCAGCAGGTGGGCCTCACATGCCTGCTCTTCATCCTTCCACGTCCTCTCTCCACCGCCTCAGCCCTGGTCCCCGACACACTCACCCCACCTTTTGGTGGGTCTGTGACGGTCCTTTTTAGGTTTTGAACTTGGCTCAGTTCAAGGCGAGGTTTCCTTCACCCCATGTCTTTCCACCCCCAATAAAACCACTTTACATTCCTAAAAAAAAATAATTCCATCTAACAATATCGTACATATTTTCCATTTTTCATAAGTTTTTCAATGAATCTTCCTAATTTAATGGTTAGGGAGATTGATAAGAGACTTTATATATTTCTGTGTTATTTGAATAATAATGAACACATTTTTTGGAAATAACGAAATAATTTTTCTTTCAATCAAAGGATTATATGGGTGAAGCTAAGTAGTGGTTTCATGATACTTCATCCCATTATCAATAGTGTTTGTGTGTCTAAGAGCTTTCATTTTAAAACCTAGGCCTGGGGCTTCCATCCGTTGCTGCCTCTGCACGTGCTCACGGACACCAGACGGACAGCTGGCCGGGCCAAGGGGTGCAGAGGCGGGCCAGAGCCAGACCCGCCCCCGAGGAGCGCCCTTCCGCTCGCTCGAGAACAGCAGCGGGGACCCACCGGTCTGTCGGAGGCCAGCGCTTGGCATCGGTCAGCCGAAGAGCCCGGAGTCCCTGCCAAAGGCCTGCAGGACAGCAGCGCGTGCCCCTTTCACTGCCACGGGCCCACAGAGCCTCGGGGCTGCCATTCCCAGAAGGAGGCCCGGTCTCCAGGCTCACCTCCAGCGGAGAGGGTTCTGGAGGAGGGGCTGCTCCGTGGTGGGACCCAGCCCATGAGTCTTGGCCGAACTCCTCACACAGTCACAGCGAGGTGAGGACGGCCTGGCCTTGATTCCTGGTAGAGGGACCGCCCCCAGGCCCGCACCCTGACTTTCCCTCCCCAGCACCCACATTTCCTGACCCCGGGCCTCCAAGGGCTGGCCACACCACAGGGCCCTGTGTGTTCCCTAATGCTGCCATGAAAAATGACCACAGACTTGATCAATACAGACTTGTTGTGTCACAGTTCTGGGGGTCAGAGGGCGGCAGGGCTGCAGTCCAGGTGTGTGCGGTTCCTTCGGGAGGCTTTCCGGGAGAGCCCTTGCCTTGCCTTCTGCGGCGTCTACAGGCTGTCTGCATTCCTCAGCTCCTGGCCCCGCCCATATTCAAGGCCAGCATCACAGCACTCCGCCCTCTCCGCCCTCTCCGCCTCCGCTGCCAGCCTCCCCGGACTCTCCCCTTTCCCTCTTTCCCTCCCGGCCGTGGTGGCTACACGGGCCCAGCCCTCACCTCAGACTGTTAGCCTGACCACCAAGGGAGCACCCCTTTGCCATGTGAGGTAATAGTCAAAGGTTCTGGGAATTAAAATGGGCACATCTTCGGGGGACCCTTAGGTTGCTGGCTTGTGTGCTCAGGGTGGGGCTGCTGTTGTGACGCTGTGACAAGGTGATGTTTCAGAGCCCACTGCCACTGTTCTCAGGCTCATTAGCTCAGTTCTTATCTCTGGGCTGAGAAGACACCTCTTCCCCAGGTGACAGGCACCGGTCCAAGGACAGAAGACTCCCTTAAGACAGCGTGATGGCCCGAGCAGCGGAGGACAGGTGCACACTCGGACAGGCTGCTCACAGACGCAGACAGGCACAGCAGGGTGGGTGGGGCTAGCCTCAGGCAAAGGGTCGGGATCGCCCCCTGGGTGCTATTGTTAAAAGCCTGGAAGTCTGCACGCCCAAGGGTTTGTGAATGCAAACGTGTGTGTATACAGTGTGCGCAGGCAGTTACGGGTGTGCACACCCAGGCAGCAGTTGTAGTTGTGAGGGCAGGAGCAGGTGTGTGCACGAATGAATGTCAAGGTGCACGCGCACATCTGCACGTGAGTGTCTGTGTGTGAGCGCTTTTTAAGGAATGAACGGAAGCCAGTTTACCGTTCCAGGGGAAGAACACGATTCATCTCCAGGGAAATGGCTTTCTGTTTTGAAACAGACATTGTCGGCCCCCTTGTGTATTGTTAGTGGCCTGGCAAGGCCTGGACCTCACGGGATGGAAGAAAGAGAGGGCTGAGTCTCTCAGGAGAAGTTCTGAGAACAGCCTGGGAGACTGCGGGGTCGGGGCGGGGGAAGCAGTGGTGACAATGAGGGACACAGAGATGAGACAAAAGGAGGCGGGGGGAAAGGCCAGCAGCTGGAAGAGGACCCCAACAGGGAATGGGACACGAGTTCCGTGGAAGGTCACGGCCAGGGCAACATTCCCTGTGGTGGTTATAGCAAGTGCACTCCTAGCAATGGTGATTTTGCCCCAGAGTTGTAATTCGCTGCCTGTTGTGTGTAACAGTCCCCACTGCCCCCAAATCTTCATTGGGGAGAATAACAGGGCATGGGTGGGTGAGAACAGCAGAAATTGGAGCTCAGAGCCACTGTTAGGGGCTGGGAATAGTGGTGAGGGCAGCTACAGTGCATACGGACCCTGGAGAGACTGCCTGGAACCCCATGGAGACACTGGGGGATCTTCCACGGCTCATGCGATGGGAGCTTGAACTGCCTGGTTTCAATACAAAGTAAGGGGTAGTTCTTGGGCGTCTGGGTTATAAAGTGCCTGTAAAGGACATCGTGACTGTGACTAAGGTTATAGCTGTGCTATCTGGAACTACGTGCTGGGGGTACCTAACGTGAGACTTTCTGTCAACCGCACGCCACCAATTACTTCTTCTCCCTGGTGGACTCAATCCCTCCAGCGCCACGGATCCATCCCCCTAGGAGACCACACTCGCGTGGACCTATCGCTGGGCAGTTGATCTGGGCTCGGAGCTGTGCGTGCAGATGTGTACAACTGCACACTGACCTCTCCTCTTCCATGTCACCAAAGTGCCTCGTATTCAACGTGTGCCCGGCTGAACTCGCTGCTTTCCCCTAATGACCTAGCTCTCGGCCAGGGTTCTGAGTGGATCGTTCCCCTCACACATCCGAGCAGGAAATTAAGCGTCATTGCTGGATCCCCACCTTTGTCACTGTCCCTTTATCTAGTTTCCATCTCCTTTCGCTGCTATTTACAGTATCTCAGATCCCTTCCAACCATATGCCTCCATTTCTGTAGCTTGATTTACGTATCTTAGACATGGACTGAATTCCTGCTGGGATAGGTGAGGTTTTAGAAAACACTATTTAAACACTGTTCATTACAGAGCAAAATAGAGTATTCTGTTTATATCTTCCTCTTTGAATACCCTCTTCTCCCTGGAATTGTCCCCTGTCCTCTTCCTCTTGTGCTTTGCCATTGTCCTATTTGCACTCATCTCCAGCCCATCCAGTTGCGTCTTATCGCACTGTCCCTTCCCAGGACACCCCAACTCCCACGGGGCCTGGCTGTTCCTGATTGCGGCCACATTCTTTCTTTTTGGGGGTTTCTCTCTGTTTTTTCCGGGCTGCCCCTAGTCTCCTTGGCCCCGATGTCTTCCTTTCCCTTGGTTTATTATTTTGCTGGAGCACATTCTCAGGTAATTTCCTTTAAAAGGGTTGCAGTGGAGGTAAATTTTCTGAGACAATCTTTCTTCTAACTTCACATGGATCAATAGTTTGGCTGGGCATATAAACTGTAGTCGAAAATCATTTCTCTCAAAATTTTGATGCTATTGAAAAGATTACATCCAGGGTTGCTAGGAGAAATTTGATGCCATTTTGGTACTCAGTCCTTTCTGGGTAACGTTTTTTTTTTTTTCTTTTCTGAGGCTTTTAATAGCTTCTCTCCATTTGTGGCATCCTGACATTTCATGACACCAGCGTGGATCTTTTCGTCCCCACTGCTGTCGAGCGCTCAGTGGGTCTGCCTGTTCTCGACACTCGCATCCTTCAGCTGTGGGAAACTCCTGTATTATTTCTTTGCTAATTCTTTCCTTCACCACCACCCCCCTTTTAAATGAATTGTTTTCTGTTAACTACCATTAGTCAGCCACTGAAACTCCTAAACAAATCCTTTATTTTTCTTCTCACATGTTCTGCCTCTTAACCTTGATCTTATGTTCTGGAAGATTTCTTTGAATTTATTTTTCAGTTCTAGTGAATTTTTCATTTGAGCAACTCATGGTTTAATTTCTGAGTCCTTTCTTACTCCTCTTTTTCTGTGCATTCTCTGAGTAGGAGTCGGGTTGAGAGGTAGAGGGAGTCGATGGCTTTATCTGCCAGCTTTCAAATAATCCCCTTGCTTTGAGCCCTGCGTAGCCCTCCCTCCCTCCTTTGCACACCGCAGCTTTGAGCCTAAGCCTCTCCCAGCTTCTGTGGGAGCAAATCCTTTTGTAACAGGAACCCCTCGGAACGCATGGGAGCTGCAGCGCCCTCTGAGCAGCTGCTCGGCGCCCTTCTCCCATCCACTGTCTGGCTCCCAGAGACTCCGTGAAAGGTTGTAGCTCACATCAGCCCCTCTCCTGGCTGTTCTCTTCCCTGTGAGTGAATATGCTGTTTCTTTCTTTCCATGCATTTTGGTGGCATTTCAGGAGACAAAGGAGGTAAGTACACCTTGAAATGAGTCACCTTTAAACAAAGGCCCAGGGTGATGTGTGTGAAATGCAAAACAGGTCACGTCACTGCCTTCTGACCCTCCACGCCCAAACCCACTGCTGTTTGACGCCCTTGCGTGGCTCCCCCCGCCCCCCCCCCATGTGGCCTGGCGGGTTTCTCCCGCCAGGAGATAATTACAGTGCTCTGCTGGGTTTCTCCCTCCCTTGCACTTGACACATGTCGGCCACATTGGCCTCTTCCTCTTGACTTTTTACGGAAGTACAATGTACACAGAGAAAAATGCCATAAGTTCACAGCTCAAGGAATCCTGAAAAGCTGAGAGCACCGTGTAACCAGTACTCCGAACGTGAAACAGAAAATCACTAACTCCAGAAGCCACCTTCGCGTCCCTTCCCGTCACTATTTCCCAAGGGTGACTATTCTCCTGATTTCTAACACCGTGGGGTTAGTCTTGCCTGTTTTTGTACTTTATACAGATGGAATTATCCATACCTATGCTTTTGTTCTGTCTGCTTTCACTCACAGGTACATCCTTGAGATGCATCCATGTTGAATACAGCTTTTTTGAATAGTACCGCAATGCACGACTATATCACAACTTACCTATTTTGATAAACTTATCCATTCTACCATTTATAGACATTTGGGTAGTCTGGGGTCTTTGACTGTTATGGGTGGTGCAACTCTGAGCATCCGAGTCCGTGTCTTCGGTAAACAGTGTGGTACCCAAGCAGGACTAGAACCGCTGGGTCGCTGGGGATGGATGCAGCCAGCTTTGTGACAAGCAGTGTGCCAAGGCACCGCTATGCATCCCACCTGCAGCACGCGAGTTCCTGTCCTCCACACCCTCTCCGACACCTGAGGTTTTCTCTTCCTGTTTTCAGCTGTTCTGTGGGCGGTAGTGGTGCCTTGTAATGGCAGTTTTCATTTCTCTGATGACTCACGCAGTCTGGTACCTTGTCCTATGTTTGCTGGCCTTCTGAATATCTTTGGCGGTGTGTCTGCTAGTCTTCCTCCCTCTTGAAAAAGGCATTGAATTTCCCATCTTTTCCCTTTCATCTGGAGGCATTGTTTATATTCTGAATCCGAGCTCTTTGTTAGGTGTGTGACTTGGAAACATGTCCACCCACTCCTTTCCTTAGCTTTGCACTCTCTGGCTGGCTGGTATCTTTTAGAAACAGAATTTCTTGACTTTGATGTGTTCATTTGGTGCGTTCTTCCTCACATAGTTAGCCATTTTGCATCCTGTTTCTAAGACACATCTGCCTATTCCAGGTCTCCTATGTTTTCGTCTAAAAACGTTATTGTTTTGCCTTTTACATTTTGCACTGTAATTATCTGGAATTATTTTTGTGTATGATGTGAGATAGGAGTAGACATTTTTTTCACAGGGATATCCAATTGACCCGGCACCATTTATTGAAAAGCCTACCCCTTTCCCACAGAACTATCAGGTGGCCTTTGTTGTAAATACAACAATCGTACACGGGTGGATCTGCTTCCAGACCTTGTCCTCTGTTCCATTGCTCAGTTCGTTTATCCTTGCACCAATACCACACTGCCTTAATTGCTATAGCTTTTAAAAAATAATCTTGGCATCCAAGGGCATTTCTCTTCTTCATGGTTCAGCTCCTTAGCTGTTGCTGGGCACGGGCCTCCTGTTACATGCATGTCTTTGCCCGCTCCCTCGCGGCCCCAGGGCCTTTGCACACGCCCCTCCCTGCTCTCATCACCAGATCAGCTCTTCCTCTTCAGGTTACGCCTCGGCTGCCACTTCCTCTGAGCAGCTCTCCCTGAACTCCCAGACCAGGTCAAACGCCCCGCTGTAGAAGCCCCCTAATGCCACCTAATCCTCCTGTGTCACACTGCTCACAGTCCAGTTTTACATTTATTCTTGTGGTTGTTTAATCAATGTTTAATCCTTTTCTAGCCTGTTGAGCCCCACAAGAAAGAAGACCGCATCTGCTTTATTTATCAATACGTTCCCAGGGCTGAGCACAACTAGTCACTTAATCCAAATTGCTGAATTAAGGAAGGAAGGAGTTCCTGGTTTATGGCAGAATGAGTGTTGGCGTTCGTGTGTGTCTCTGTGTGTATGGGTAGAGCAAAACTTTCTGGGGGGTGTGTGGTGGGGGACCAATGAAAAGGAGACCCACTTAGGGGCAGCAGATCGGGGTGACGGGCCCCTCGCCTCCTCTCCAGAGCTGCTTGCTCCTCCCTCCTCGCTTCCCACCCCGCAGGGTCCAGCCCTCCCAGCAGCCTCCCCTCCTTTCTCGGTGGCTGGAGGAAGACGCTGGTCTCCAGCTGCCTCTGCTCGGCTGCCCTTGTGCAGTTGTCTGCCAGTTGTGCACGCCGATTACTATGAATGCCACCATCTGGTACGCCACGTGGACATCATAATCTTTTCTTAATTACATTAGCAGCGCAATCAGTTACTGCATTACAAGGCCGGCGATGAGCTTTTAAATCTTGGTGGAAATCATAAATAATTGCACTAAGTACCAGGCGCCAGATGTGTGTGCCAACTCTGGTTGCACTAGATAAATAGTAACCTTACAAGAGTGTTAGACAGCAGGCGGTCCGGCTGGCCACCAGGCCACACCACACCTGGGGCCCGGCTGCGGGAAAGCCCCCGCCGAGCGCGCACCTGAAGAGAGGCAGGGGAAGGACTCCGCGGAGCCCTCCGAGTGTGTAGGTGCCAGGGAGAGAGAGGCGTTCTCAGAGCCAGAGCCAGAGCCAGAGCCAGAGCCAGAGAGGGGGCAGGAGGAATGTGGAGACAAAGGGAAGAATGAGGTGGGTGGACGTGAAGGGGGAGATGGAGAATGAGAGGGGAGAAGGTGGGAGGGGAGGAGCACAGAACAATGCAGAGAGAACAGGGGCCCGGAGGAAGAGAGGGAGACAGACACTGAGACGGAGGCAGAGAGACACAGCGAGAGGCTGAGAGCAGGCAGGGCCAGGACAGAGAGAGACAGGGGGTGAGGAGAACGTCCCGCGTGTGCGGTGAGGCTGCGCGAACAAAGGGAAGGCCTTGTTACTTCTGACCTTTTGCTCTTGGCTGGCAGCTGGGAGGGATCCCAGGGACCAGCTTGGCAGACGGGGTCACAGGGTGGATGAGGCCGTGGCCAGGCCTGAATGGCTTTCTAGCGGGATGCTTGGGGCTCTGGGAAGGAAGCTCTCCTTGCTGCTTCTTTCTGAAAACCTCCTGAGTCTAAGAAGGAGCAGGTAGGACACAGAAGATCCAGAGGAAGCAGCTCTGGTTTGAGCAGAGGGGGCCCCTGCAGGTACTTGAAGCAGTTAGAAGGCCCAGGACTGGGGAAGTCTCTCTGAGGGTGTGACGCTTAAGTTGAGACGTGGATGATCAGTCACAGGGAGCCAGGTGAAGAGCAGGGGAAGGAAGGGAAGAGCGTTCCAGGAGATGGGGGAACAGCATGTGCAAAAGCCCAGAGGCAGGAGGAAACACAGCGAGAGAGAGCAGAGAGAATCAGAGAAAGAGCAGATGTGGCTCAAGCAAACAGGGGAGAAAGGTATAGAACCTGACGCGTTTATTTCTACTCACTCCCGAAATCTCATCAAAATGAATGTTCATGGAATGTAGGGATGTATACATCCACAGGATTAAGAGAACAGGAGAGGAGACAAAACAGACAAGTGTTATTAACTAAATTTTGGAGGCCACAAAGATGGTGGTCATTGACTTGCAGAGCCGGGAAAGCTGCAACCTGAGTCTGGAGGAAGAGAAGCCCAGGGTGGGACACACCAGTGTTCCCCGTGGAGCGGGGACGGGCTCGGGGCTGGCAGGCTGGGTGCCTCCGAAGGGGCTGGAGGGAGGACACAAGAGAACAGGTTGGAGCCTCACTCAGCCAGGGGACCAACCACCTCCCATCACAGCCGAAGGCGAGAAGTTTACGCTCTGGGAGGCTGACTGGGGAGGCTCTGGACTTGGGGCATTACCCAAGGGAAGAGGGAGGCATGGACTAGAACCGAGAGGAGAATAAATGAAAGAACTCACGGGCGGGATGTCCTCCTACGCAGCTCACAGGATGCCGGCCGTTGGGGCTACCTCCGTCCCCCTCTCCCTCCAGGTCAGGAGATTACAGAATTTCTTTCTAGGGAAGCTGGCTGGCACCGGTGAGGAGCTCAATAGACACCATCTAAGGTCCTCAGGGAAACACCCAGGACCTGCCTGATCACCCCTGGCTGAGCCCCGCCCAGGTGTCCCATTCCAGTCAGCTCTTCACGTCATTTTAACTATGAGTGACAGCCCATCGTCACCAGCCATGGGTGGAAAAGTCTAAGATGAAAGACAGACACCAAAGACGCAGGAAAAGAGGGACAGGCGACTAGGAGGAGAGACGGCACAGGGAGCAGGGCATCATTCATATAAACACCTATAAATAACATCCTTTGAAAGATAAGAAAAGGCCTTCCAGCCATAAAATAAGATTAAAATGCTCTCTGTGTGGTTTTCAAGGGAATGTTGAGAGAACATGAAAGGATTGGAAGATAAAATCAGGATAACCCACAATTTAGACTAAAATGAAAGAAAGAATTTTTTTAAATAAAAGTAAAATAAAGAGAAAATTCGGGCATCGATCCAGGAGAGGTCTAACATCCAAATATCCAGAGATCAAGAACGAGAGGAGAAATGAAATCAGTTCAGGAAGTCGTGAATGATGCTAAAGCTCTTCTGAAAAAAGAGAACATTGCCGAAGAAATTATACAAGAAAATTCCCATAGTTAAAGGACACTAATTTGCAGACTGAAAGCTCACAATCCAGCCCAGTGAAAAAGAACCCACAACCGTTCCTATTATCAGGCCATTTTAGAATGCAAACAATAAAGGGAGATCTTAGAAACTTCCAGAACGGAAGAAAGTTTTATGCAATGAACTGGGAACCAGAATAGTGCTAAACTTTCCAATGGCAATCCTGGAAGCCAGAAAACACGACGCAAAGATTTATAAAGTATAAGGTAAAATAATTTCCAACCAAGAATTCTGAATCTCACCTAGTCATCAATGAACTGTGAAAGAAGAGTAAATACATTTTCAGACATGAACAATTAAAAACAATATACATTAGCTCCTCTGCATTCCTTCTCAGGATGCTGCTAGAAGACATGCTACAGCTAAATGAGGGAGAAAGTCAAGAAAGACATGAAGCTTGGGATACAAGAAGTGAGACTCCACAGAAAGGCCAAAGGCAAAGCTGAGATGGTGGGAAGGAGGCTGTGTGGCAGGCAGGCCTGGAGAAAAATCGCCATGGATTACGGCAGGAGTACGGAAGGCCACAGGAGGGCTGCATCCGGTGCAGAGAGAAAGCAAAGCTACCTGAGGAGTTTGCCATACTGGAAGGCGCTTTAGAGTTCATGGGCAAGACTGAGGTTGAAGTGGTGAAAGAGTCACAGAAACTAGGCAACTGAAAAAAAGCAAAGCAACTATTAACTCTGGGAAAAACAAATGTGGTACAAAAAAAAAGAATGTATTAACAGTACACCACGGTGTAATATTGAGAGATAATGTGTAATATTGGCTGTGGCCAATATTTACACAGTCCTAATTACACACACATCGAATATTCAACTCACAAAAAGTATGACGTAACTGTGTTGGAAGGAGATGAAGAGGGCATGTTGAATGTGACATACGGAACTAAAGCCTCATCTCCCTTACAAGAAAGTCAATACATAGTTCTTCCAAAAGGTGGAACCGGCAGCATAAAAAGTCGTTTAGAAATACAGCACAAAGCTAAGTAGCAGAAGAGACGGAAGTTTTTCCACGGGAGGTGAGAACAGAGGACGAAGCAGGGCCACTGTCTTTTTATTATAAGCCTTATGCTGCTCTTCGACTCTTTCAAAACTTGCACACACACTTTGATATAAATTTTACAATTTGGTTAAAAAAAAAGAAATCGGGAGGTGGTGTGAAATGAGGCTAGCAAGATGAGCTGTCCCCAGGCCCGGCAGGGCTGCATGGGCCACCTTGAACAGGTGGCACTTTTCCCAAGGGCCATGTGGAGCCCCAGAAGGGTTTTCTCAGCAAGGGAGTGGCAATGGCAGGCCGACGTTCCTAAAACAAGACTTCATTCCCGGCGGTAATGTTCAGGGCTGACCTTCTTCCCGAATTACCCAGGACTCAAACATAGGGAGATGGTTTGCTGTCAGGTTAGCCCCCCAATCTGGGGGCCCCCCTGCCTTGCAAGGTCCACAAGGACGCACGAGCCTGCAGGCCAGGTGCAGATCAATGGGGGGGCTCCACAGCAAATGGCAAAGAGAGGACGAAAGCCGACCCCCCCTTGGCCCCATTGCTCACTGGAGCTCGACCACAAAGCTGCCCTTGTTGCTGGCGGAGGCGTCACGTGGAGCCAAGTCAAGAACACGGCAGAACGCATTTCCTGCTGCCCGAGTTGGCTGCAGACACAGAATTATTTTCGTCGCTGTTGTCATGCCGGTGCACTAACCTCATCCTTCATCAGACAAAGGCACTGCATACGGAGGTATTTCACATTTATCTTTTCATGAAGTTTTGAAAGTTAGGGGCTCATTCACAACAGAGCGTCACAAATATTTCGGTCCTTGTTTCCCTTCGGTGCTTAGGTGTCTGATTTGTTTTCTCTTGTGCAACAGGTCGTTTGGTTTTCTCTTGGAGGGGACTATTTTAAATCCTGGAAGGTGTCAGACGCCGGCCCTGCTTCCATGGGGACGCCTCACAGACTGGGCCTGGTGTGAGAGCCAGTGCATCGGCGGTGCCCGGACAGTCGCTGCGGCCACAGAGCCCACGTCTAAGGGTGGGACGTGGCAAGGAGATTCCATGTGGTTTTTAAATTTTTGATAAGTGCCTAAACCCCTACATCTTGGCAAAGAGTCATATCCCATGAATGCCAACCTCCACAGTACTCATTAACCCATAATGCTATTTGGCTAAGAACTAGTTTTCTTTAAAAATATGCGTGTACGTCACATATAAAAAAATAACCACCTACAATATACTACATAGCTTTTCCCCCCATGTTCAAGTGCTACTTTATACGACAGCCAACCGGAGCCTAAGAGGCAGGCTGCCTGTACCCCTCCAGGTTTGCACACAGAATGCAACGCGCATTTAGCCCACCAGCGTTCTCCTGCGCCATACTGAAGCGATGCTTTCGGCAAAGAGTGCGGTCTGCTCCATTCTAGCCGTCCTTTCTGCCATTTATTTTAGAGGCAGGGGGACTACGGATGGGCGTGACGCAGGGAACCTGGGTCTGCCGCTTTTAGCCACGTGGCCGCAGGCAGGTTGCTATAGTCTTTGAGCCTCAGTCTCCTCATCTGGAAAAATGAGGACAATGATAGAACGTAATGCACGTGCTTGCTGTGGGATTTTAAAATGTGCATAGGATACACTACTGGGTAAATTGGAAGAAAAGAAAAAAAAACCCCTGAAACAATTTATTGCTTTCATGTGCTCCTATCCAGGCTGACCTCACCTGTTTAAAACAAACAAACAAAAAAACCCTTTAAATTTCATTCAGTAACCTGGGTTTGAATCCTGTCTGTGCCATGTACTCTTGCGGGAGAACCGCTTCATTGCTCGGAGCCCCCTTTTCTGGACGATAATGTGAAGAGACTCCATCTCCACTTGGCTGCCGTGGGGGTTCAGTAAGGTGGATCGCACAGCGCTTTGGGCTTCGTGCTGCGTACACAGTTAGAGCTCAAGAACTGTGCTGAGAGAGCCATCACCCCACCCCTGGTGCGTCCTTCTGCGAGGAGGGGGTTCCATGGGCCTAACACCCCGGCATTTCTTCCTGCTCACCCAGTTCTCCCTGGAGACGGGGGACGATGCGCTGTGTTGCAGTTTGGGATGAGGAACTGCGCATGTGCAGCTCCATCCCTTCCCCCCTCTCTTCTCGGAGCCTTCTCCATAGGAAGCACGCATTCTGGTCGTCTACCCCACGTCTTATGTGCAGGGATGGGCTTGATTCTCAGGGGGGAAAAGGCTGCAACTGGGTGGGTAGGTCAGCTCGTTTAGGGGAGAGCGACTGTCTGCTACATTGGGCCTAGCTCCTAGTGGACCAGGAGTAAAATTTGAAGAGCAAATGAATACTCAAGGACTGAGGCTTTGGGGGGGCCAGCCATCGGGTTGCTCCCACTGGCAAGCTGCTGCATCCATACAGGCACGGGCCTCCGTGAAAGCGGGGTGTGTCGGCACTTCCAGGCCCGAGGGCAGGGGTGCTGCAGGTCGACCTGGGTGGGGTATACAGTGCCTGCTTCGGCTCGGGCCACGAGGCTCTAGTGGGTGCCGGCAGCCTGTGGGACCTCAGCGCACAAGGACAGCAAAGGGGATGCTTTGATTAGAAGGGAAAGAATGTGCACTTATTATTTATCCATATATAGACTGTATTTGTTTCTTAGGCTGTTGTAACAAATTACCACCAACTTAGTAGCGGAAGACAACACAAATGCATTGGGGTCATAAGTCCAAAAAGGGGTTCACTGCGCCAAAATCAAGGTGCTAGGAGGGCCATGCTCACCTAGAGTCTCTAGGAAGAATCTGTGTCCTTCCCTTTTCCAGCTTCTGAAAGCGCTCTGCATTCCTTGGCTGGTGACCTCTTCCTCCGCCCTCAAGCCCAGCCACAGAGCATCCTCCAATCTGTCTCCCTCTGCTCCTGTTGTTACCTCCGCTCTTCTTCCCTCTGCACCTCCTGCCTCCTTTCCAGGGACGCTTGTGATCACACCGAGGGCCCGCTGGGATAATCTAGTCTAATCTCCCCACCTCCAGACCCTTCACTTTAATATATCTTCCCCGTCCCTTTTACCATGGAAGGTAACACAGCCACAGGTTCCGGAGTCTAAGACGTGAACACCTCGGGAGGCTGTTATCTGGAACCTTTGAGACATTACAGGGGAGGAACGACTACTTTTTGTTTACTCTTTTTAAATAACATTTATACTGCACCCACATTCCACGCATGCTGCACGAGTCCACCTGAAAGCCTTCACCTTTATCTGGTTAGTATGAGGCTCAGGTGGGCTGCCAAAGTTCCACACCCGTGTATGTAATCTTACGGTACACGCAGGGCCGCGGGAAGCTGTGCATGTACCTGGCTTCCCCACAGGTGCTTACGGGTCGCCCACCCCACCCTGTGGTCTAAAGCTGGCTCTGCATTAATCGTGGCCTTGAACTTTAGAGAGCCAGCTTGCAGCTTTGCTCTCAGGAGGACAGCGTAGTTTATCAACGTACAGATCCAAACAAAAAGGCATCTGCTATAAAGAGATGTGCTATCTCCTTAGGTCCACAAAGAAACGATTCAGTACAATTATTGCAAACCCCAAACCCACAGGAGCAGTTGAGGAAGCCTGTCCTTGGAGGGCTCTGTCTCTCAGAACTAGGTTGTCCAGAAAATCAAGGTACTCTGAGAAAAGTATGTCACAGACTATCCGATCAGGAGCAGCGGAAGAGGAGAAACAATTAAAACAGCCCCCCTAAACTAGAAGAGCAGAAAGACGGAGACAGTGGGAGCAGACTGGATGGATATGAGGGCAAATCTTGAGGGCAGAGCAGGCTGGTATGAAAGGGAGAAGTGGATTGGACACAGCATTAGAGGAGGGCCCCTCTTAGCCATCACTACACCAGAAACAGTGACTGAGGGAATGCACCAGAGGAGGAGAAGCAAGATCTCAGAGACAAGACTAGAATGATTCTCCCCAAGGGAACTATACCCAGGAAAGCACTGGGAGATGGCTCTTACACACACACATACACGCACGCGCGCACACACACAGAACGGGGTATCATCGGAGCAACTGGGAGCTCTCCCCTTCCACACTGGGCATCCAAGCCAAGGAGATGCAGAGAATCCACACAAATTTGAGAGGGAAGAGGAAGAAGATCAGCACAAATCAGCTTTACAAGGTGAGTGTCAAGGTGACAGAACCACTGTAGCTGGAGATCAAGATATTACTTGGCTCCCAAGAAAGTGGCCAGAGAAATCTAAGGAATTGGGACCCTCTGAGGCAGTGGTTCATGGTCCTGGCTGCACCTTAGAACCAGCTGGGGAAACTTCCGACAGTGGTGTTTGAGCACCACCCCAGAACAAGTGAAGGAGTCAGCACCTGACGCCTACTCTTGGGCCCTCAAACTTGAGTGGGCACAGAACCCCCCGGGGGGCCTGAAAAACCCTGCTTCCAGGGCCCCACTCTCAAAGTTTCCGATTACTAGGGTTGGGGTGGTGCTTGAGATCTTTGAATTTCTAAGCAATTCCCAGGTGATGCTGACACTGCCGCCCAGGAAGCCCACTCTGAGAACGACTTTTTCAAAGGGGAGGCGCTGCAAAGATAGGACAGACAACACGGGGGCCAGGCAGGACAAGGACAGGTGGAGGCAAGCCCGGGATGGATGCGGGTGAATGGACGACCTCTCCTGCCCAGGACTGTCCAGTTCAGGAGGTGACGATGGGGCAAGACGTGTTTGCTCAACAGATGCATTTAGCACAACCGTAACTTTCTGACTTCACTCACTCTCTCTCTGGGAGCTACCCCGCGATAAAAACAGAGCCACCTGAAAGGACAAAGGGGACCCACAGGGGCATGAAACTGCAGGGACGTAGCCCACAGTTGCAGAAGAAGACAAAGTAGAAAGTCTCCTTTGAGGTCCTAGTGAAGTCTGTGCCCTGGAAAGCACCCGGTCAAGGGCTTGGTCCCCACCTGGGAGCCCGTGGAACAGGTTACAGGGGCAGCAAACCCAGCTTTGGTTCAGGCACCTGCTGGGAGCAAGCCTGCAGCGAAAGCAAGGTGTGGCGATGGAGAGGCGGCCTCCTTAGGCCACTGGTTCTCACGCTTTGCTGCATGTTAGAATTGCCTGGGTCCACAACCCGTACCAACGGTATCAGAATTTCTGGGGGTGGTTCCCTGGTATCCATGTTTTAGGAAACTCCCCAGAGGATCCCAAAATGCAGCCGAGTTTAAGGACAGGACCTTGCTACTCAGAGTACGGCCCATGAACCAGCAGCATGGGTATTCCCTGGGATCTTATGAGAAATGCAGAATCTCAGGTCTTACCTGAGCCCCACGGAACTAAAATCTGCTTTTCATCGATGTCTCTAGGCATTTGGATACACATAAATGTCTGAGGAGCACCGCTCCAGAAGGCGGGTGGCTGAGGCCTGCGCAGTTCCAAAGTGAGAGGCCCTGGCCACGAGAGCTGGGGCACAGCCCCGAGAACACCCACCCCCCGACGCTGGGGCCTGTGCAATGAGAGCGCACGTGTTCCGTCCATCACAGGCGTCCCAGAAACCCCAGGCTCCCTGGAACAACGCTGCAGGAGAGAAGGCGACTTCGGACAAAGTTCGCGAAAACGTTAGCAGTGGCAACCTTTGGGAAGAGGGATAGCGAAGCAGGAGGCCTGAGTTTTTTGTTCTCCAGGTTTCTGCACAATTTGAATTTTGTAAGTGAGTGTGTATGTATGTGTGTGTGTGTTTTAGCGTGTTTGGGAATTGGTAAAGATTATGCTGATGGTGGGATTATGGGATATTCTTTAACATTTTCTTTATTAAAAAATCTAATAAATGGTATTTTTAAAAAGCAATATACAAAGCAAAACCTATTAGAAATACCAAGATGAATTTGGCAAAATCATAATCTTAATAGGATACCTTAATATTATTGCACTGCTTTGTCTTTGTCAAATCAAGTACGCAAAAAGAAATAAAAATCTGGAAGATGTGGATACCTTCATTAATAAGCTTATTTAGATCTATTTCAAAATCTGTAATCTACATACACAGAATACATAATCTTAACACGTCCCACGTATCATTTTTTTTAAATGAAACCTTTTTCTAGCCCACGAAGGAAATGTTAATACCTGGCAAAAAGCAGGAAGTGTAAGCCACGTGAGGGCAGAGGACAAGCCTGTCTCCTCGCCACGAACCCCAGTGCCCCGCGTGGCTGCTGCTACAAAGTGGGTGCCCAGTACACAGTTCTTGTTGGAAGAAGTCTATCTTTCCTCATTTAAATGCAATAAAATAGAAACTTTATAATGAAAGTATGAACAAATAAAAAGCTCTAAGCATCTGGAAATTGCCCTTCAAATAACCTTCAAAGTCAATATAA
This sequence comes from Trachops cirrhosus, assembly GCA_028533065.1. Lineage (NCBI taxonomy): Eukaryota > Metazoa > Chordata > Mammalia > Chiroptera > Phyllostomidae > Trachops > Trachops cirrhosus. The sequence goes on from CM052540.1 coordinate 6,606,371, forward strand.
TATCAATTGCAACTTGATAGGATTTTTCATGGAATTTTACAAGCTGATTCTGAAATTAATATGGAAGAACAGATTTACATGAGTCAACCAGATAAATATTAAACATAATCTATTTTTCATTCCACAAGATTCATAACTTTATAAAATTATAGAAATTAAAATGGTGTGATTTTAGTGCAGGAAAAGACAATTTAACTAATATATAGTTCAACTGAGAGCTCAGATATATCCTGTCCGTTGATTTACTCACATAAACAAGATACAGTTCAACAGCATGAGGAAAGTATGTACCATTCAATAAATGATATTGGGACAACTCCCTCCCATTCAGAAAATATAAAATTAGATCCTTACCTCACACTCTCCGTAAGGAAGAAGTTCCAATCGATTAAAGTCCTAAAAGCAAAACACGAAACAACCGTGTTAGAAGAAATACAGGAGACTGTATTTTCAACTTCAGGAATGAACAGTTTCTTAAAGCACAAAAATCAAAAGCCATAAATGCAAAGTTTACCAAAATTGACTACATTATAAGTCATAATTGTGGTGTGACAAATGACACCACAAAAGTTTCTGAAAAATGACAAACATGTTAAGAAAGCATTGACTGTCTATTTAAGAGACAAAGGACTAGGATCAAGAATGAATAAAGAATTCATAAAAGTCACCCTGGCTAGTGTGGCTTGGTGGATTGAGTACTGGTCTGTGAACCAAGGGGTCACCAGTTCGATTCCCAGTCAGGGCACATCCCTAGGTAGCAGCCCAGCTCCCCAGTAGGTGGCACGTGAGAGGCAACCACACACTGATGTTTCCTTCTCTTTCTCCCTTCCTTCCCCTTTCTCTAAAAATAAATAAATAAAATCTTTAAAAATTTCATAAAAGTCAATAAGACAAAGATGAACAATCTATTAGAAAATGAACAAAGGATATCAATAGTCAACTCACAAAAAATAAAATATAAATGGTCAGTAATCATATTTTAAAAGATGTTTATTTCACTAGTAATCAGGGAAGTAACTGCAAAGTAAAATAGAGATACTATTTCTCATTCATTAGTTTAATATCTTTTTCAGGTTTGATTAATAACAAGTGTGGGTAGGGTGGGGTAACAGATTCATACATTATGAGAGGAATCATAAAATGTATATGAGATGTACATAAAGTGACATTTCTGCTTTGGAGGGCATTTGGACAGGGCCACAAAGAAAAGTGCCCACGCTGTACCACGAGGGCCCCACACCTCCGCCTCTGCCTTGGAGGAGCACGGGCTCGCCCTCCTAAGGCGGCGTGCGCACGCTGTCGACCGCAGCAACACCTGGGAGAAATCTAAGCGCCCGCCACACGGAACACAGTCGAATCAACTACATTAAATCCATACTATGCAATACACTGAAATACTTAAACTGAATCAGTCTGATATATAGATATTGACAGGAAAAGATGCTTACTAGTGACTGAAAAAAGAAAGGTGCAGAACAGTATATACAATATGATGCTTCACGTGTTAAGCGATCCACAGTCAGAGCGCCCAGCCCAGGGTTCCAGGTCCAGGAAGATAAGTCGCCATAACTTCTGGCTGTAAAAACCAGTGGGGGTTGGGGCAGTGGAAGAAATAGCAGGATTCTCAAGAGACTCCTCTTAAAGGGCCCGCAACAGATGTAGGACTCACGGAGACCCACCCACTCTGGGATTCAGCACCAGGGTAACAGCTGGAAGGGCACCGGTGGCATATGGGGAGAAAGTGAAGTGTGAGTGCCGGGAGACAGCTTCCTCCTGGGCAAAACTCCAGAGGCCGGGCAGTGGCATTGCCCCTCTACGAGCTCTCCCCCACACAGAGCCGCAGAGCTGTGACATGGGTTGCCGAGCCCCGGTGATTATCTAAGGCTCCGCCCCATACAACTTACAGGTGTGCTTTTCTACAATCGGCCACGCTACTAAGGGAGTCAAGGAAGCTCTGCCTAACGCACAAAAGCAAAGACAGGGAGGCTGCCAAGTTGAGGAGACAAAGAAACATGGACCAAATGAAAGAATAGATCAAAACTCCAGAAAAAGAACTAAATGAAACGGACATAAGCAACTTATCAGATGCAGAGTTCAAAACGCTGGTTATCAGGATGCTCAAGGAACTCACTGAGTACTTCAAAAGCATCAAAAAAAAAAAAAACCCAGGAAGAAATGAAGGTTTACAGTAAGTGAAATAAAGAAAAATCTACAGGGAGCCAACAATGGAGGGGATGAAGCTGAAAATCAAATCAATTACTTGGAACATAAGGGGAAAAAGCATTCAATCAGAAAAGCAAGAAGAAAAAAGAATGAAAAAAATGAGGATAGATTCCCTCTCTCTCCCTCTCTCTCCCTCTCTCTCTCTCTCTCTCTCTCTCTCTCTCTCACACACACACACACACACACACACACACAAATGAAAACACCCAGATGTAAGAAATAAAGAGGGATATTTTCAATAGTCAGAGCTACAGGTATACAAACTAAAGTTTAACCTTGAGGTGAAGAGAGCACATATTGAAGAGAATTAATTTGGAGAGGGTTTAAAACAATGTGGGACTAAATTTCTGGGCAAGAATAACACGGACGTTGCGGGAGGGAGTGGCTCCCTGATCTCTGAGATAAGGGTGTGGATTTTGATTACTTCACACTTTGGTAATTTAAGCACACATTGTAAAAATTTAAGCATACCTTCTGAAAGCAGAGGAATAGATGTTAAATCACCAAATAGATTCCAAACCCCTGGGAGAGAGGAAAGGAGCGAAGGGAATAAAGAAATCTGATTGATCAAATAGAGACAGAAGATAAGGTGAAAAACAATAAAGAAAGAAAAATCATGACAAACGGAAAGCACAAAGTAAGATGGCAGGCATACGAGGTCTGTCCAGAAGGAATCCAGCCATGTAATGTGAAAAATAGAGTCATTTATTGAAGAAGATACAAGAAACACTACACATAGGACAATGATGCCTCAGCCCACTTTGGGACCTCACACAGTTCTCCCAATCGCCATCAGCTACTCTGTCGAATTTTCCTGAATCTCATCAACAGTCTGAAATCTCTTCCCTTTCAAAGGTGATTTTAGTTTTGGGAAAATCCAGAAGTCACAGGATGCCAGATCTGGGCTGTAGAGAGGCTGAGTCACCCAGGTGATTTGATGTTTTGCCAAAAAACCTCTGCACAAGACATGATGTGTGAGCAGGCAGGTTGTCGTGATGAAGCTGCCAGTCACCAGTTGCCCATAGCTGCATCCTCCTGAATCACCTGAATAGTTCCCACAGAGGAATGTTCAAGCTTAATGCAAAATTTGATGCAGATTTGTTGCTCTATTTGCACAGCCATTTTGAATGCGACGGCCACACAGTACACATGCTCACTCAACAGCATCTACCACCCCCACTGACTCGTACAGTGAAGTCATTATTGTTCACTCATGCACATTCCAGTCCATTCTCCTTGGCTGCCAGGTTACAGTGATGTCACACAAACCCTTCTTATTATATTAACAATGGCTGGACTTTTTCTGGACAGACCTTGTATTCAAAATAAGTATAAGTGGACCTACCCTGTCAGTTAAAAGACAAAGATGCTTAGATTGGAGGTGAGGAGGGGGAAGCAAACAGCTATATACAGAGTAAGTTTGTCTCAGAAGGACTGAAAAGAAAAAAAAAAAAACAGAAAATGCTATGCCAGAGAAATTCCATCAAAAAATAACTTAAAAGCTGGTGTAGCCGTATTAAGATCTGGTAAAATAGGTTTTGAGGCAAAAGGATTAACAAGATAAAGAGTGATGTTGCATAACACTAAGAAATAAGTAACCAGGAAGATGCAAGAATCTTAAACTTGTATGCACCAGAAAAAAAGTACCATATTTTAAAAACATACAGGAGCAATACGGAAAGAACAGAGTACTCTAAAAAGATGGAAAAATCAATGGGCATCCGATTGTAGTAGTTAGAAAAAATAGAAACTAAACTCAAAGGATGATAATAAAAATGAGAACAAAGAAGATAACAGAAATCAATTAAATATAAAACAAATTAACAGTAGAGATTTTAAAATCTTAAAATGTTTTTTCATAAAACTCTAGCATAATTGAGAATAAGAAAAAAGCAAAATAAACAATATTAAAAATGAAAAAGGAGAAGGTACAAAACGTCAAATATAATAAATCACAGGAGGATACTACAAAGAATTTAAAATAAAGATTTGAATGATTACATAGATAAGTATAATTTATAAAACTGATCCAAGAGAGGATAAACCTGAACAGATCTTTAACCATTAATAAAATTATATAGTACTTTATACTCTAACCAAAAAAAAAAAATAAAACCAAACAAAATTATTAGGTACGGATGATTTTATAAGTGAAAGGTATCAAAACTTCAAGGAATAGCAACTCTTTACTATTTACAACATGTTTTCATGAATCAAGAGAGGGAACTCTCCTTAACACATTTGATGGAGCCGGTGCAGCCTTAATGCCGAAACAGCCTAGAAAGCTACAAGGACTTCACGTTAACGAGGCAGCCTTTCTTATGGGCACAGGCACAAATCCCAAATACAATGCTGAGTCATGAGTGAAAACCAGGACAATACCTTATAACAAGCAGTCATTATTTAAGGAATGCACAGATAACGTAGCATCTAAAAATATTAATGCCATCACCCTAGGAATATATTAGAAGAGAAAAACTGTGTTGTCATCGCCACAAGTGTGGGGAGAAGCATGTGACAGCACTGAGTGCTCCTCCATGAAAAGTTGCCTAGGGAACAGAGAGGCGTCTCCCTGGTCTCAGAAGGGACGTTTATTGGTCAAAGGTACGAACTTCCAGCTATAATGCAGGCATGTGCTGGGGTCTAGCGTACAGCGTGGTGACTGTGCACCCTACACACTGAAGTATGTATTTGGAAGTTGCTAAGGGAACAGATCAGGTGAAATCGGGTTTTAGAAAGATATGAACCGTGTGCTACTACTCACGTTGACTTAGAGCACACAAAAGCATTCTATGTATTGCTTGTGGATATATGCCTCCGTTGTCAGCATATGAAAATGACGCCCAACGACTTAGGACACAGTGTGTCCACAGGGGAAGGAGGGTAAGAATAGGACCTGGGGGTGCAGGAAGGGACCCCAAAACTCTGATGATGGTAAAATGGGTATCTGTTATATCATTTTTTATCCTTTTTCGTATTTTTAAATATGTCATAATTATGATTCTTTTTTTAAAGAAAATGCATTGGTTTAATATCCTCAAAACATTAGCCTTGTCATAGATTCACGAAAGATGATATGATTTTTCTATCTGGGAAACTCCAGATAATTAACTGGAAAACACTCAAAACTAATAAGAAACAGTGGATATCCCTAGAGGTGAAATTATCGAGGTACTTTCACTTTCTAATCTTTTACATTGTTTGAATTTTAAAGTGATGAACGTGTATTACTTTTATATGCAGAAAGCACTAATGATATTTTCATTTTGAAAATTAAATAAAACAGAGGGGTAAAAAGTCAAAAAATTAATAAAGTTCAGTAAGGTAGCAGCTTATAAAATAAATGTGGCAGCGATAAAAATTTATAAAGCAAGATTGGAAGAAAAATGCAAGGCAAAAAAGCAACCCAAATTATTAAACAACCAAAAAAATGTGCAGACCTATGAAGAGAACCATAAAACCTCCTATAAAAGGAGACCTGGATAAATGAGAAATGCACAGGAACGGGAAGAGTCGATACTGAGCAAGTTCATTCTCCTCGATGCCTGCATGCATACACGCCCTAGGAGCGAACTCATTCTAATCATTCTATCTTTATAAACCAGCACTTCATACTTAATAACAATTAATGAATATACTTCCATATCACTAAATATTTCATAGCAGTTCTTAATCTGAGCCATATGGACTTCTAGGGAGCCTGGGAGTCCTTAAACTCACTGAAGTTAATGCAAACTTTTCTGGCCCTGGCCAGTGCTGTCTGGTCACAGAAAGGTTGTGGGTTCAATTCCCAGTCAGGGCCCATGTCTAGGTTGTAGGTTCCATCCCTGGTCCAAGCTCAGGTGAAGATAAAAAAAAAACAACTTTTTTGCATATGTGAATTTTTCTGGGACAGCATCCATAGCTTTGAAGCGATTGCCAAGTGGCCGTATTACTGACCTTTTCTCTCTCTCTCTTTTTTTTTGGTAACAGCTTTACTGGATATAATTCACGCACCATATAACACACCCATTTAAAATGTACAATTAGTGCCGTCTGGTATATTCTCAAAGTTGGGCAACCATCACCACAACCAATGTTAGAACACTTCATCACCTCCAAAAGCAGTCCAGACTGTTTGGTTATAATCTCCCAGCCATGAAAGATTTGCTCCCAGCCCTCATCAACAACCCACGGGCTTTGCCTCTGCCGACTTGCTTTCTCTGGACATGCCTGTAAGTCAAGTCGTGCAGTCTGTGGCCCGCTGTGAATGGCTCCTCTCCCGTAGCGCCGTGTGGTCAAGGTCCCTCCACATTGTCATGGGTACTGCTGCTTCCTTTTGTGGCTGAATAATATTCCGTTTTTCTCTAGTCATTCATCAGTTGGTGGACACTTGGGCTGTTCCCACTACGTGGCCTTTACGAACACTTTGATCATTTACGTGCATTTCTGTGGGAGCCTATCACAGTGACAACTATTAGCCATCTGTTTAGATGTGTATTTCTGAGCCCTCTTTCATTCTCAAACCCACAAGGAGAAACTTTCATTAATTTAAATAGTAAAATGAATTCACTTGGGAATTATTTAAATTATTAAATTATTATATCAATTCATGTTGTAATGAATCAATTTGTTTAAATAACCAATTAAATGATTAAGTTTAATTTTTTCCTTAACAATAGAAATTAAATACGAAGGAATAAAACTTATTTCTTAAGAGTTGAGCATTGATGGGCCGCAGGGTATTGTAATTATCTAAGATATTTTCCTCCCAAGAAACAGTTTTGCCCCCCTGGAGCTGTTACAGCCACTGAGAGAGAATGTAGGCCTTAGAGCGGGGGTGTCAAACCCATTTTCACCGGGGGCCACATCAGCCTTGTGGTTGCCTTCAAAGGGCTGAATGTAATTTCAACTCCTTAACAGTTAAGGAGTAGTTACATTTATACAGTCCTAAAACTATTTCGGCCTGCTTTCCACCATGGGGCTGTTGTTCTTACTCCATTTCTTAGGAATGCTTCATATGTAAGAGAGCCTGGCTCTTTGTGATATAAGGTGCAAATAACTTCCCCAGTTTGTGGTTTCTTGGGATTTAGCTTCTGATGGGTTTTTCCTTTATAGATTTTTTTAAAGTAGTTGAGTTTATCAATCTTTTTATGGCTTCCGGGTTTGGGTCATACTTAGAAAGGCCTTTGCCATTCCAAAATTACAGAAACATTGTTCTGTGGCTCACTGCTTCATTTTTCACGTTTAAACCTCTGACCCACCTGACACTGATGTTGCTGTAAGGCACAAACTAGCGTGGACGAGAAAGGGGCCACACGCCGAGCCTGGCAGGGGGTGGGTGTGGCAGGCCTCACCGGAGGTGAAGTTCAAGCTCACACAGGCGGTTGAACATAAACATTCCTGACTAAAAGCGACTTGCGGCAGGTAGTCCCATGCTAGACCTATAGCCTCCCCAACAAAGGTCCATCTCTACCCGAAGGAAGCCTGTCCACTGTCTTCTTGCATGTACGATGACACAGCTTTGGGATGTCACGGTAATCCCGTTTCCAGACCCCTCGGGGCACAGCCTCCCACCGGAGCAGCGGCCACAGAGCCCCTCACTGTCATGGGGTCCCCGAGCGCCACCTCCATGTGCGATAAAGGTCCAGCAGGAACTGTCCTGTACCCACCGACAAGCGTTTCTCTATTTTGCCTTTTTATCCAATCCCAGGGATTTCCCCACTTCGCCTTCTCCCACCCCCTTGATCTCCCACCTACGGGTTTCATGTAACCCTCCTCAGGTCTCCTCCTTTGATTCTGTATAAACCAAACTGCAAACCTGCCGTTCTCTGGAGCGTTTTCTCAGTCCACTGGGATTTTGCTTCCCTGCCATCATCATCAGTTTGACTCAAGTAAACTCACAAAAATTCTAAGTCTGGACATTTCTTATGTCCACATTAGGGATTGAACTTTTTTCCCATCAGAGACTTCCCAATGATCTCAAGACATATTATTGACTGATCAGCCTTTCCTGCACTGGCGTGAAATGCGGTTTCCATCACATACTAAACTACTGTGCACGGTTGGGTCTAATGCCGAACTTTCAGTCTGCACCACTGTTCTACCCACTGCAGCTTTACCCTGCGTGTCATTGTTCTGTGTCCCCCAAATTTCTCGACATTTAAAAACGTGTTTTCCTAGTTTGGTGGTTCATTTCTACCTGAACTTTAGAATCACAATCCTCTGGTTTCATTAAATAATACTGTCAGCATTGTGGCAAGATCCCATTACACTGTAAATTAATTTTAAAAGAACTGCCATCTTCATTCTGAGTCTTCTACCGGGGACATGAAATAACTTTCCATTTTTAAAGTCATCATTTGTGATCTTCAGTACTTCAAAATTTTATTCACCGATATATCACACATTTCTTATTTTGATAAAACACTATTATAAGAATCAAGAATGTGTGTATATAGGTGTATATATACAGACATTCTCAATATTTCTTTTGATTTTGTGTCCAACCACATTATTGAACTATCTTACTTTTTTTAATTTTTCAGAGCTATCTTATTTTAATAATGGTTTTTCAGTGGAATCTCTTGGGTCTTACAGCTATACAATTATATCATCTCATCTATATCAACTGCAAATAAAGATAATTTAATGTCCTACTTTCTTATTTTCATACCTCTAATATCTTTCTTTAATTACACTGGTTATTTCTTTTAGAACAATGCTAAATAATAGTCCAATAATGATATTGGACGTTTTGTTTTATCCTGACTTTAATGGGAATGCTTTTAGTGTTTTTCCCATTAAGCATAATGCTGGCTTATGGGTTAAGATGAATCTACTTTATATGTTAAAGAAATAACTATCTCTTCCTATTTTATTAAATGTTTTAAAAATTAAGACTAGATATTGAATTTTGTCAAACGCCTTTTCAGTGTTTATGAAGATGATCTTATGATCTTTCTCCTTAGACCTATTAACATGATAAATTATACTAATTGATATTTCCCCAACATTTTATTATGACATTTTTCAAATGTACCGAAGTTGGGATAATGTTACACTGAACAAGCGTGTACATACCACCTACATTCTATCATCAACAGCTGCTGTCCTTGCTTTGTCTCGTAACAGATCATAGGTTTTAAAAGGTCTTAACTGATTCTGTTTTAAAATATAGAACCATTATTGCATGACTTTACACTGGTCATAGTATATTAGTTTTGTTTTTAAGCAAATTTAGACTTTGCATCAATATTCATAAATGTATGTCCATGTGATGTGTACGTATATCTGTGTGTCTTTGCTTCATAAAAACAATTTAAACAGCTAAAAAAAAATTTAGGCACCAAAAATTTTAGTAGCAGTGGAATGATCTGTCCCTCAAAAACTGGTAGAATTCCCCTGTGAAACTGTTTGGGATGGGTTATTTTTCAAGAAAGCGGGTACATCTCTCAGAGCATTTTCTATTATTTCCTCTCTGGTAATTTGTCTGTTTATTATTTCTTTCTCTTCTGGAGTCAGTTTTGTTCAATTATCTTTTCCGAATAGAAGTACCAGTTTCTTCTAGTTGTCAAATGTATTTCCATAAAGTTGAACAAAGTGTCTTTTACAATGCTTATAACTGCCTCTGTATTTAGTTTCCAATTGTCATGATAAGGTTGTGCATTTTTACTTTCTCGTTTTTGATTAGTTTACCAAACTACTGGCATACTCTAGCTTCCCCACCAAGGACCAGTGTCTGGAGTTAGTAGTGCTCTTTTCCCCTCTTTTCTAATGCATGGGTGTCTGCTTTCCCCTTTACCATTCCTCCCATTGGACTTTTGAAGTTTTATTCTTTCTGATCTCTTGGGTTAAACATGACACATTTTGTTCATTTGTACTTAATTATTACTATGCATAGCAAAGGCTATGGATTTTCCTCTGACCACTATTCTATCTCATAGGTCTAATATTTAGGATTTTCGTTATCACTCTTTTTAAAATACTTTGAAGTTTGGGGTTTGATTTCTTCTTGACCTAAGAATTGTTTGAAAGTTCTAAAGTTTATAGCCAGAATTTTTTTTTGCATTTGGGTATTATCAGTTTTTAGCTTTACTGCATTGTCATCAGAGAACATTGTCTTACTATCCTACTTTTGCTTTCTTTTTGAATTCATATATGGTCAATTTTGTGAACCAATAGAAGCACTCACAAGGCATGTGGAGGCACCATTTTTAATGGTTAGTCAGTGTAGTTATAGGTTAGACTTAACTCATTCATTGTATTTTATTGATGAATTATTAATGTTTCTGATAGCTAAAAACTGGAGATAACCTAGATGTTCAACAGTAGATTAAACTTATTAATGTTGATATATTAATAGAATGAAACACTTATCATTTATTATACTTTATCATTTTATTCCTGTAACAGTCCCATAAGGTCATTATTACCACTTGGAATTGACTCTAAGATTAAATGTTTATATATCGACATACCTAAAATTGATCGCTTATGTGTCATAGTTTAATTGGCAATGTTTTTTTTTCTTTCTCAGTGGCAAAAAAAAGGGATTCTTACAATTGATGGCATGTTAGGTTTAATGGAATATGTTACTTCCCCCGTTTCACAGGGGATGGTACTGAAGTTCAAGGGTGTTCAGTGATTTGCCCAAGGTCAGCCAACTAAAGACGCCTGGAGGCGTGCAGATCAAAATGTTGAAATGGTTCTCTCTGGGTGGGAGGATTACAACTCATTTTCTCCTTTCAGTCACCCATGTTTTCTTCACTATATATAACATAAATTTTATAAAAATAAAAAGAAGTGCTTAAAAATAAGTCCTATATAGGTTAAAGAATTCGACACAGGAAATGAGAGGACTCTAGCCAGAGTGAGACTGTGGCAGCAGTGTAGTTTTTTTAATTAACACAGAACATTTTCTGAAAATCGAAAGAGCAGCAAAAGAAAAAAAAACACCATAGGCAACTCTTCAGCAAAACTTGGTGGTGAAGACCCTCCATCGCTCCAGTGTGCTGGCGGATGTGGCTGAAGTACTGAGTGACAGAAAGTACAGGACTGACGGCGGCTGTGAATCTGGAGCCAGGCATTGAACGTGGACGACTCACGGTTTCAGAACCCCCAAATCCCTAAAAGGGCTGCACACCCAAACGACAATACTCCGTCCTGGGTGGGCTCTGGGCAGGCGGAGATGAGGATCAGAGATAAACCCGGGATGTGTCCCCCACAGACTGCAGGCTGTGTCTGGGCACAGAGAGGCGGGGCCCAGGGCAGACGGATGCTGCAGGGCTCTGACCCCCCAGGACGTCACAGGTGTCCAGAGAAGACGCACTTCCGGATGTTAAACCTTGAAAGAAAACTGCTGGAAGCAGAAAACAAACTGCACGAGGAAGGATCCCTGGGGGGGTAGTGAGAGAAAATGTTCAGACAGCAGGGAGGAGTAGCTGAGCAGAGGCAGGGTTTGCTGTCTTGTAACAGCAAAATACGAAGTCAAAAGCAGAGCAGTCTAATGGAAACACACTCTGAGCCGCGAGCGTGAGTAAGCCACATCGTCGTTTTATATTTCCTAGTAGCCACGCTCAAAAAGTAATAAAAAACATGTGAAATTAATTTTAGTAATACATTTTATTTACTCAAGACATCATTTCAACATGCAATCAATATAAATTATTACGGAGCTATCATACTTTTTTCATACTAAGTCTTTGAAATCTGGTGTGTATTTAACATCTCAACTCAGATTACACACATTTCGAGTGCGCCATAGCCAAGGGGGCTACCGCATTGGACAGTGAAAATCTAAAGAGTAAGAGCACTGCCTTAAAGGGCAAGTCCCACAGAGCCACAGGGAAGCAGGGATGGAGACAGGAAGACCTGATTCAGGCTGAGTTCTGAGAAGCGAGGAAACAGTTACACAGAGAAACCACCATCTGAGTGTTTCATAGCAACAACAGAACATGGAGGGAAAGCACCGGGTCCATTTCTGCCCCTTCCACAGCAACCTTCTCCGAAGAATCGAGAAAGAAAAATATTTTTTTAATTCAAGAAATGAAGACAATACGATATAAATCCAAACAATGGTTTTCACAAGGGAAAAAAAGGTGCAATCTGATAGAATTGGAAAACAGAGAGAAAAAACAATTTGGAAATACGGATTAAATTAGAAGGAACAGCAGGGTGAGTAAACACCTCGATGGGAACGGTAAGGAAAACAGGCTACATAGAACAGAGAAGTGAGGAAAATCAAGAAGAAATGAAAAAAGAGGTAAAAAGGACTTGAGAGAAAGTGATGGATGTAGAAGTTAGGTAAAGGAAGTCCAACATATGTATAATTGAAGCACCTAAAGAATAAAGCCTAAACACCAAAACAGAATAAATATTTAAGAATGGAATTAAAAATACGTCCTGGTATATAAGATTTGAATCTAAATACTGAAAGGGCACACTCCCCTGAGAAGTAACCTAGATTGGTCGGCACTGACACTTAGCTTAGTGATATTATTATTACTCAAAGGCAAAATAAAAATCCTTTAGGCATTCAGGTTATGCCTAATTTACTTCTAAGAAAAACAAAACCAGGAAGACATCAAGAGTCTAGACAGTAACATTTTATGTTTTTAAAATGAAGCAGCATTTTAAAGATACTTGAGGGGTGAAACGGGCCAAAGACTTTATATCCAGGCAAAGTCAAACCTTACGGCTACCAACCAAACAGCCCTGGACACGTACGACCCCACGGACTGTGGGTCCAGCAGAATTCTGAGCTCCTCGGTTGTCGCAAACAGCAGGGCACCGTGGCGCACACACACACCGGGCACATCTCCTCTGCCCATGCACGTGCTCCCCGGTTCCATCGGACTTGACTTACGAAACCCAAGTTCAAAGACAAAATTATTAAGAATCTCAAGACTGCAAAAGCAGAACACTAAGCCAAATGTGGGCCCCTTTGGACTGCAGGGTCCCGGTGGTGCCTGATGTCTGGTAAGGCCAGACCCCTTCCGACCTGTCTGCTTACTCTGCTCTCTCTTCCCACAGCCCATTCTCCGTACTCGCGTCAGTGGTATTCCTGAAACACACGACTTACCATGCCCAGCTCCTGTTCACGCTGCTTCCCATCATGCTCGGTGCTCACGAGAATATTCGGGGTCACTGAGATGGGTTACCCAGAACAGCCACCTTTCTCCTCTACCATCCCATCCTCCTCACCCTGGCCAAACCAAACCCAAGCATCGCATGCCCCAAACTGGATCCCGGTTCTGCATCTCACCTCCCGAATTGCTCCTTTTCTGTTTTTCCCGTCTCTGGAACCAGCACTTCTGTCTCATCCTCGTCCCCTCTTCTCGCTCAACACCCCACCCCCATTCAATCTGCTCTGTCTTCAGGAAGCATCTCTGGACCCTTTTCTTGTCAGTGTCCTTGACACTCTTGCCCATTTGTCCTTCCTTTTCCTCTGCCTTGCGGTCTTCCACTCTAGAAGCAACTTTACTCCTTCTTGCTCAAACCCAGCGAGGAATCCTTCAAGGGAGACTGCCACAGCCACCAAGACAGATGCCTCTGAGCAATCAAAGTCTCCAACCTCACAGGGGCCCACAGTTCCTCCCTTGTGTCTTTGTAGGAGGACCCAGGCAAGCTTCCCTGTCTACAATGACCATCTCACTAGAAATTGACAACTAAAAGATGGCTACAGTGTCCCACAAGCTTGCAAAGTTTAATAGCTATCATTTACGTAGCATTTTCCATAAGCAGGCATGTGCTGAGGTGGTCTTTCCATGAACTAATACCATTGTAGAAATTTAAAAAACTGAGGCACCGAGAGGTAAAATAACTTGCCCAAGGCCTAACAGCTAGTGAGGAGTACAGCAGGGATTCAAACCCAGGTAGACAGGCTCCAGGGCCCCTGAACTTTACCACCTGTCACGTGGTACTTTGAAACTGAGGAAGTGTTTTGAGCAAATGATAATAGAAACAGTACTTGTCAAATCTATGGACAGGGCTGAGAACAATAGCTGGTGGGAAATTTATGGCATCAAATAAATGTATTTATTTATCAAGAAATAAGAAAATGAAAAATAACAAAACAATACATACCAGATCAGGAAAGCAATAATAAAGACATTAATCAATGAAACAGTGAAGAAGAAGAATAGAGAAAATTAACAAAACCAACGTTTTGTTCTAGAAAAATATCTAAAACGAGAAGTTAATACTAAAAGACTTATGAAGACCTAGATGCTAACAAATTTAGGAACCTATATGAACTGCTTAAACAGAAAAATATAAAAACGTCAAAATTTGTGCAAGAGGAAGTGGAACTTGACCAGACACATAAATAACCTTGAGGAGACAAATAAATATTAAAGAGTTCTTATTTTCTTTCTCGCCATTCCCCCGAACACTTAGATCCAGATGGTTTTAGATGATGCCACATATGAATTCTACTAAACTTCTAAGGAACCGTTACTCTCTAATTTATTCAAGTTGTTCTAGAATTTTCTTTTTAAAAAGCGAATTTTGTG
>CM052540.1:6621587-6679610 GCA_028533065.1 Trachops cirrhosus
TCCCATCCGTGAAGCCCTTCTCCCCTGCCTGGAGACGCTTGTCCCCTCCTCCCCACAGCTCAGCCCTCTGTGCCTCGCCCTGCTCACTCCCACAGACAGTGGTTTGTGTAGGGTCTGTCAGGGTCCCAGCCATCTCCATGTCCCCTGCGCAGCGCCTGGCCCAGAGAAGGACCCCGGTCACCTTGTGCTGAACGAACAAACTAACGGTGAAGACGGATGGGTCCCCTCCAGCCGTCTGGGAGGGGGCGGCCCCCAGTCCCCGCTGCAGGCCTGAGGTTGGGGGGGGGGGCGGGGAGCTTTGTTCCCGACCTCCAACCACAGGGAGAATAAAAGTTTGTGAAATATTAGTTTAATAAGACATGCGACTACTATTAAGGATCCGAGCAGTCCTTATTTATTATTCATGCGGCCGCGTGATTTAGGGGCCAGCGGGTCCGCGGAGGCTCCAGCTCTGGCCGCCTCTTCCCTTCCCCGCCTACCCCTCCCCTACGCTCCTTCTAGCTCACCTCACCCCCCTCCCCAACTGCCCGCACTGCGCAGGCGCGTCCTCCTTCCTCATTTGAGGCTGGGGGCGGGCTGGGAGAGGGCTGGGACCACCACTCCTAGGTAACCATTTCATCATGTTGGAGTCCCCTAACCTTGCAGGACAGTTCCAGGCTGCCCAAGCCTGGCGTGCAAAAAACCTCTCCCGGGCTTTGCAGAGGCAGTGTGGGGGGCCCTTACTCCGTCCTTCTTTCTCCCTTTCTTCCCTCATCTCTTGTCTCGGTGGGAGATCTCCGAGGGTCAGACAAGTAGGAGGTGGCCCAATCGGTGGACACATGGGGAGCGTTGGGAGGGGCTAACTTCCAGCACTTTCCTTGTGCCCCAGCTTGCTGTGTGACCTTCGGTTGGTCCCTTGCCTTCTCTGGGTCTCGGGATCCCTCTGAAACCAGAGGTCGGAGTCAATCACCTGAAAGTTTCCCAGCTTTAGGGGAGAGGAAAGGATGGCATGCCACGACACGCACAGCTCCTACGTGCAGGATCCACGGGCATCGCCACCCCACACAAGACACAGAACGCCTGCCTTGTTCTGTGGCGTTCTCCCTTGCGTCTTTGCGGTCCGCTTCCTCCCGCAGTCCCAGAGACGGCCAGTTTTGATTTCTTTTGCGACAAATTAGTGTGAGTCGTTTTTTGAACTTCATATCCACGAAATCATATAGTGTGTGCTCTTGCACATCAGTAGTTTGTGCACTTTTATTACTGAATAACGCCGCACCGTACGACTGTGCCGTGGTGTGCTGATTCATTTACCTGCCACTGATCACCTGTCTCCCACGTGAGGCTAGTATGAAAAATGGCTTCCACGAACATTTGTATACAAATTGTTTTTGTGGAAATGCTTTTTATTTTTCTTGGGTAAATACTTAGAAGGGAAATTGGTAAGTAGGCTAAGTGTATATTAACCTTTTCCAGTAACTTTTAAACTGCTTTCCAAAAGGCTGTACTATTTTACACTCTCGCCGGCAAAGTTAGCGTTCTGGTTGCCCCATGTCCTTGTCAACATTTGATGTTGTCAATTTAAAAAATTTTCTCCATTCTGTTAGGTGTGGTGGTATTTCATCGTGGTTTTAACTTACATTTTCTTATGACTAACGCTATTGATCAGCTTTTCATGTGATTGTTGGGCATTTAAATATTTCCTTTTGTAACGTGTCTAAGTATTTTGCTCAGTTTTACTTAGATTGTCTTTTCATTATTGATCTGTAGGACATATTTATATATTAACAATACAAGTCCTTTGCTAGATATATGTTAATATTTTCTCCTAATCTGTCTTGCCCACTTATTTTCATAACGATGTCCCTCGATAAGTTTTTAATTTTGACAATGTCCAATTTACCAACTTTTTCTTTTATAGTTCATGCTTTTGTGTCCTAATAAATTTTTGACTACACCAACGTCGTGAATGTATTTCTCCTGTATTTCCTTTATACTTGTTGCTTTTACAATCTATCTCTAAGTAACCTATGTGTGTGTGAGAGGTGGGGGTCAAGGGATTTTCTCCCCCATAAATTTATCTGGTTGTCCCAGCATTACTTGTTGAAAAGACTTTTTCTGTTCACCTTGAATATCCTTCTTGCCTTTGTCAAAAATAAAATCAACTGACTGTATGTGTGGGGGTCTGTTCTACACTCTATTTGGTTCTGTTGGTCCATTCGATTGGCCCTTATGACAGATCTCACTGTCTTAACTCCTATACCTTTATAGTAAGTTTTAAAATCAGGTACAGTCACTTCTCCAACTTCCTTTCCCTTTTACAAGATTGGTTTGACTATGGCGGGTCCTTTGCTGTTCTATAAATAATTCAGAATCCATTTGTCAACTTCTACTGGCAAGCCCGCTGGGACTGTGATGAGGATCTGAGTTTCTCTCTAAGTCGCTTGGCAAAGGCTCTCAGGAGGCTCCCTGGCCCCGCCCCGGCTCTGTGCCCCACCCGCCAGTCTGGCCCCAGCTCCAGGTGTGGCACTCTGAGAGTCCCTGGCCCCGAGCAGCCACTCTCAACTGCCCGCTTTGGCCACACACTTTCCCGAAAGATCCGAATTCCCCCTGGGACACTGTCCTTTACTGCATGCCCAGCCCAGAGGGTGAAGGCCGGGGTGTCCAAGAAACCGCAACCCCAGACCATATTATAGCCTGGGCTCAGAGCCCAGTCTGGTCCTGGGAGCACAGAAGCCAGAGATTGCCTGGCCCACGGGGGCGGCTCTGGGTGAAATCTCAACCCCATACATCACTACAATATTGAAGGTTAAAATGTTACCGCGACTGGGACCTGCTTCAAAATAATCCAGGGGGGTGTGAATGACAATATAGATGAAACGAAATTGGCCATGAGTTAATAATTGTTGAAACTGGCTGATGGCTACAGAGTGTTCATTATGCCTGGCAATTTTGAATGTTTGAATTTTTTATGATAAAAAAATTTTAATATACCCTCTCCAGGGAAGCAACCCCCTCCCCCATCATTCTCCCCAAGCCAGGGGCCCAGACCCTGCTGCTCTCTGCCTAATGACAACCCCTTTGCCATCTGTAGCATCCCCAGTGGCCGCTCCACGCCCCCACGGCCCGCGCCTCGCGGAGCAGATGCTGACGCGGTGGGAGCATGACCTGGCTGTGCAGTTGGCCGTGTCCGGGCATCTCCTGGTGTGGTGTTGGCAGGTGGGTTTCCACATCACCTCAAATGAGTTCTGGGATGATTGAACCACAGCAGCTGCCACCCAGAACCCAGAGCACAGCCTCAGGCCAGCCCCAGGCAGTGACGGCCAGGGCGGCAGGAGTGGCGTGAGCAGGGACAGCGTGGTCGGACGTGATGGCAGAAAAGCGGGCAGGGAGGGCGAGGCAAGCTGATCTCCTCGGGCTTTAGAGGTCATGGCAAACTTGAGCTTTTACTGGAAGGTGGTGAGACCCCTGGAGGAGGCGAGAGGTGACCTTCTCTGACCTGTGCTTGGAAAGGGTGCCTCTGGCTGCTGTGCTGAGACGCGCCGGGAAGTGGAGGCAGAGGCTGGCGAGGAGGCAGCTGCGGGATCCAGGTTAGAGAGGACCTGGGCTTGCACTGGGGTGGTGGCGGTGAAGGCCCTCAAAGGTGGTCTGGTGGGGGATGTGTTTTGAAAGTATGGATCCCGGCTTCCTTATGGATTGGATGTGGGTTTAGAGAGGAAACAAAGCACCAGGAATGACTCCCAGGGTTCTGGCCTGAGCCACTGGCAAAATGGAGTTGCCACGTGCCATCTGGGGGAGACGGGGAGGAGTGGGTTTAGGGAGGGTAGTCGGGACTGTGGTTGTGGACGTGTTAGGTTTGCTGTGTCTGGTACACAGCTGTGTGGCTGCTGAGTGCACAGTCGGGTAGCTGAGCCTGGAGTGGGGGCTGGAGAGTGCACCCCAGGTGCCAGGGTTTAAGACATGAAGGTGACACCTGAGAGTGAGTGTCCCCAGGTGTCTGAAGCCTGAGCACACAGATGTTTTAGAATGACTGGAGGAGGAATCAGCGAAGGAGAGAGCAAGGGGGAGCAGCAGGCAGGTGGGAGAACCAAGAGCGTCTTGTAAGTCAACAGAAGACAGGAAGGGGGGAGGGAGGGAATGCCTGCATCCTGTGCTGGTGAGTGCGTCTGAGCAGACTGAGAACTGACCTTGAACGGGCAATGTGGAGGCCACAGGTGACCCACACTCACAGAGCAGCTTTGGGGACATGGCGGAGTGAGAGCCTGGCAAGAGCAGGTGCGAGAGAGGATGCTGGACTCCTCTCCCCCTCCCTCTGAAGTTACTTCAGTTTTTCACCATGTCCCCAGCCCCCTCCCTCTGCACCCCTTCACATGCTCTCAGGAGCCCACCTGTCCACAGTGGGTGGAAAGAACAGCAGCTCCCCCCGGACACCCCCCTCCAGCTTGCATCTAACAAACCTGCCCAATCTCCTGCACTCCCACGCTCCGCCCCGGCGCCTCCTGCCTCGGAACACACGTGGCTCTCCACCTGCCAGAGGGCGTGGCTCCCCTGCGATCCAGACCTCTGCCACCTCACCTCCCCGAGACCTCACTCCGCCCATAACCTTCACCCCCACCTGCCCCGCCCACTCGCCGGCATGTCCCATCGTGAAACATTGTGCTCAGGTCTGCACCGTCTTAAATTATTTTTCTTGAACATATTTTTCTTTCCACCCAAGCTCTTGATCCTTTCTCAGCCAGTTTTCTTAAAGTCGTCTGCATGTGATCCCTCGTGGGCTCACCCCCACCCCCCAGTCAGGACACATGGGGGCGTGGCAGGGCCGGCAGGTGCTGCCTCTGAACGTGTCCTCCCAAAGTGGTGCCTTTTCAGACGTGAGAGACACAGAGAAGGTGATACAGGGCGACACCTGGCTATGGGGATGTCCCTCCACTGTGGATCCCGGCGCCCTACTGTGTCCTTCACCCCTGCAGCCTGGCTTGGTTGCCCATCTCTTCATTGAAGCCCTCTGGAAAGATGCCTCGTTGGCCCCTCCTGCACCCCCTGGGGCACAGCCAGGGATAAGGGGCCAGAGAAGAGGAGAGGGTCTCTACCCAGCATGCTCCACAGAGACCAGAAGCCCTCCACGGTCACAGCTGACGCCCACTTGGTTCTGGCTGGACTAGGCTGGAAGAAGGCACAGGTCAAGGCCAGAGGTTCAGAAGCAAGGCTGCCACTGGGACAAGGAAGGGGGAGGCCTTGCGCGTGGTGCTGGCTGCGTGGACAGGGCTGACGTCCAGGTGTAACTAAGACGTGTGCGGGACTGACAGTTTGCCCCAAAGAAAGAAGCCAAGTGTCATCTCGGGGGGCCAGGTCCAGGGATTCAGAACCAAGCCCTATCCCTTTGCCCCAGAATCCCCTTCCCAAATGTGCCACGGAGGAGTCAGCTGGAGTGGGAAGTCCAGCGCCCCGGCCCCTATTGCCCCCTCACGCCAATCGGGGGCTCCTTCCCCTGCTCAGCCGCCTCCCCTTCCCTGGAGGAGGTCGGGCTGCAAACATCATCACTGCACCCCCCCACTCCAAGTCAGGAGAAGGGAGTTGAATATTCAGTGTCTGGGGAGACAATAAAAGTCCCAGGAAGAACCTGGCTAAGGCAATTACCTCTGCATAAATGCATATATTATTCATCCGTGGCTTTGAATATATAAATAATATTGATACAATTTGCATGTGTTAAAAGGAGATGTAATTACCCACTGATGCCTGTGAGCGCCTGGTACCCACCGGCCACATCCTGGGCCTGCTGCCCCGCCCCCGGCAGCCCACCTTTGCCCTTTCTGGAGGCAGAATATATCACTCGTGGGTTTTCTGCCGTTGTAAAGGAAACCGGTCTTTGATGTCCTTGGGGCTTTGGTGGGAGTCTGCTCTTTTATGAACCTACAGGCTACTGTGGTTTCCCGAGTTTATTCTTAAGACTTTGGGCTATTTTAATATGCTTACTATATTGTTACTTTTAAAATCACATTTTTGGTTGCCGAAATAATGCCCGTTCATTGTACAAAATTAGGAAAATACACAAAAGTTTGAAAAATAAAACTCATTCATTATGCCGCTGCTCCAACATGAACGCGTCCACATTTGTATTTCCTTTCCCGCCAGTCTCATTTCTCTGCGCACAGATAACCTTTTTTTTTTTTTTTTTTACAAACTTAGGATCCTATTGTACATAACGTTTTATAACCTGTTTTTATCTTTTACAATATGTCATGAACAGATGAAGAAATATAAAAGGCGAGTAAATATGAAAGGATGCTCAACCTCACTGGTAATTAAGGAAAATACCAACCACAATAAGACGGAGACAGGTTTTTCACCTGTCACATTGTTAAAGATTTAAAATAATGATAATACTCACTGCTGGTGCACGCGTGTAGACACGGACTCTCCCAAACAATTGTTGCTGGGAGGAGTGTACATGGGAATACTTTCCCTGAAGGGTAATTTAGTAACACGCGTCAGAAGGCTTAAAAGCACACATGCCTTTTGGCCTCTGAAAATCCACTCCTTGGAATTTAAATAACCACAAAGATAGGAGAAGATACATGATAACAATGGGAATTACAGTATTTTATCATAACAAAAAATTAGAAACAACTTTAATAGGTCAGTGCTGGGAGCTGGTGTAATAAGTCACGGTCTGTCTACACAGCCCAGTCCCGGGCGGCCCGTTACGGCGGAAGCGCACACACACACACACACACGGACGGGTACCCTACACGATTAGGGGTAGGTGAAAAGGTGTTCCTCGAAATACTATGCTGGGACTTCACAACTAAATGTGGTAGGTTGAGAAAAGGTGGTTGTTGTTGTTTAAAATTTCTGCTTCCTTCTGAAACCTCTCTAAAAGCAAAGGCGTGAAAATTACATAAACCCATGAACACAAGTGACTGTGAAAGGAGGCGAGAGACGTCCGTGTGTTTCGGGAAAGGAAGTGAGGACAATGAGATAGAAAAGCCAGAGGGGACAAACATCAAGAGCCTTCGGAGGGGACGCCAACAACGGGCACCCCAAAGCACAGCACGGCACCCCAGGACGATGCAGAGCCGGGGGCATCGGCTGCCCAGGACGCAAGGAAGACGGCGCTGGGGCGGCAGGGCTTGTCCGGCCACCCACGGGACACTGGCGGTGCTCGGCGCTGGCTTTCTCGGAGCCTCCCTTCTAGCCGGGGAGGGAGACTAGTGAGACAGGGTGGCAGGCGGAGCTCAGGACAAAAGTGAGGGGGGAAGGGAGGGGGGCACTGTGTGGGGAGGGGTGTGATTTTAGAGAGAGCGGGGTGGAGGCCTCCCTGACGAGGTCGCAGGTGAGCAGAGACTTGGGGGGTGAGCCGAGACTTGGCGGGGGGTGGGGAAGAGTGGTTCAGAAAGCTGAGGACAGACCATTCCATCCGAGGGAACGATCAGTGAAAGCAAAGGCCTGGAGGCTGGACTGTGTCAGGAGTGGGTGTGGAAGGAAGCCAGTGTGGGGAAGGCTGGTGGGAGACGAGGTCCGTGGCCCCAGTTGTGTACAGATAGAATCTAAAGCAGTGAGGGTGGATGCGATCACCAAGGGAACGAGTGTGGAGAGACAGGAAGCCTAAGGGCTGAGCTCTGGAGCATGGCAACACGTGGATGTGGGGAGGGGGAGGAGTCAGCAAAGGGCCTGGGCAGAGGAGCCCTTTGGAGACAGGTTTGAAAGAGGAGAGGGCTCTCTGGAGCCCTCAAAGAGACAGGAGGGGGACCAGGGGCGAGCGCTGTCCCGGAGGTCAAGTGAAGACTGTCTCAGGTCAGAGAGAGTGACCAGGTGTGGCTCCTGCTACTGAGATGCCAGATAACACGGGGCATGAGACCTGGGGGTGAGCAGCATGGCAGTCGTCAGCGAACCTTAAGAGAGTCATTTCAGTGGAAGGGCCAGGGTGGGGACCTCAAGAGGGCACACAAGGGAGAAATTGGAGCACGAATTCAGACCAACCCTGCGCAATACAAACAGAATGCAAGTTATGTATCACATTTAAAAATTTTTAGTAGCCACATTTTAAAAAGGGAAAAGAAACAGGTGAGATTAATTTTAGTGATAGGTTTTTCTCTAACCCAATCCATGCAAAATATTATCGCTTCCACATGTAACCAACATAAAGAATTATTCACGAGGTATTTTGTGTTCTTTGTCATCCCAGCTCTTTGAGATCTGGTGTGTGTCTTCCCTTTACAGCTCTGTCTGGTTGGCCCCTTTCCAAGGGCTCAAGGGCCACATGTAAGTAGTGGCTGCTGTATTGGACAGAAGACAATTCTTTCCATGAGATTTGGTACAAATGGAAGAGAGAGATGAGACCAGAAGCTGAGGGAGGGAGTGGAAGTGAGGCTGCTTGTTGCTGCCGTTGCTGTAAATGACAGAAATAGAGGAAGGTGCACGTGTTGATGGGTTTGGTCGAGTCTGCGGAAGAAGCTGTCAGATCTCCCACCCTCTCCCTGGTCTATTTTTCTAACCCACACGCCAGCTGTCCCTCCCCTACCCAGCAGGAGACAAGGCGCTGTGCTATGGACAAGCCAGAAGGCTCAGACCCAGGCATCCTGGTTCAGAAGAAGGATCCCATGGGAAGAGGGGACCCATGCTGAAGGCAGGATGAAGCCAAAGACCGCACGCGAAATGGTGAGCTTCTCATTCCCAGCTTCGGCCCCTCCCACTTACCCCCCAAAGCTCCAACAGCCGGGAGTCTGCCCCCAAGAACAGGGGTCCCCAAGCCCTGGGCCGTGGGCAGGTAACGGTCCGTGGTCTGTTAGGAACTGGGCTGCACAGCAGGAGGTGAGTGGCGGGCGAGTGAGCAAACCAGTCCCTGGTGCCAAAAAGGTCGAGGACCGTCGCCCAAGATGAAATGGGGAGACTTTTTAGTTTGTTTTGGTTTGGTTTAGTGTGGTTTTTTGTCTTTGAGAAATATGAGTTCCTAGAGAAGGCTGACAGATACGAACGTTTGGGAGTCCCCAGTGGAATGACCACAGCCCGCCTGGTCACTCCTGGGGAAGCCCCCCAGTTTACAGGTCCCCCCCACACACACAGCGCCTCTAAACCGGCTTTTAAAGCCCATCATCTCAAACGTAGAAGAAAATAGAAAAGGCTCATCAAACATCGCTTTGTGGTCTGCAATAGGGCGGACAGTCCTCAACTGTTGGAATTTGAAACACGGTGACAGATATTTAGAAATTAAGAGAAAGAGTCAAAGATGAAACTGAAGAAATCTCCCACTTAGGTGCTCCTCACTCCAAAGGAGCAGAAATGAAGGGGGGGGGCGGGGAAGAGGGGAAAAAAGATTTAAAACTCAGAGGACCAGTTGAGGGAATTCAACATCTTACAGACAGCACTTCCAAAAAGGGAGAACAGAGCCCACCACGGGGAGGAAACTGGAAGAAGCGATGGAAGGCGGGTTCCAGAACTCAAGGATGCGGGCCTCGGAACTGAAGGGCCCACTGAGGATCCAGAGCAGTGATTGGACGGGTCCTCCCACAACGCCCATCCCATCGCTGTGGAGCTTCGGAGCGTTAGCCCCGCCCCCAGTCCGTCCTAGAAGCTGCCGCAGACGGAAAGAAACAAACAGACCACACGCCAAGAATGGCATCCAAGTTCTCAACAGTTACAGTGAAACCAGAAGGCATCAGAGCAAATGTCATCGCGGTTCTAATGGGAAATGACCTTTTAATCTGAAGGTCTATACGCAGCCCAAATAGTAACCAATCGTGAGAAAGGAATAAAACCTACTCAGGGAAGTCTCCAAAAATGTTCTTCCCACACACGGTTTGCAGGGGGTTATTGAAGGATGGGTCCTCGGAGGTGGCGTAAAGGAGGAAGGAGGACGCCTCAGGGTCAAGGACACAAGGGAGAGGCGAAGGGGCCACGGCTGTGCAATGGGCCACGGGAAGTGGGCGTTCCTGCACAAAACGTGGCAGAACGCCTGATGTGTTCTGTCTCGTGCAAAGGGCTATTCGGGTCTCACGGATTTTTTGAATAGTCACAGTGACATAAAAATCTAACTGAATAAAAGAAAGCCAGCAGCTATCAACTCCAAGCTGCATGACAAAGGACTACAAATATAGTCACTACCCAGCTCAGCCGTGAAGAAAATGTGGACCTTGAGACCCCACGCAGAGAACCCACCTGGACCCACCCAGACTTCCAACCTTGAGAACTGTGAGCTAATAAAATGGGTGATGCTTTAGGCCACTAAGTTCAAGGTGACTTGTTCCACAGCAAGAAGAACAAATCACAGCAAAACAGCTTACAACAAAAAGCATGTGTTTGGTTCATGAGTTTCCGGGTCTGCTGGGCAGTTCTGGTTTTAGCTGGGCTCTGGCCAGCTGGGCCTCCAGCAGGCCGCCCTGCAGATCCGCAGGCTGAGGTTGGTGCCCTCAGCTGGGATGACCCGGTCCTGCCTCGTGGACCAACCTCTAGAGAGCTAGCCCATGTTTGCTCATAAGCCGGCTGGACAGGGCTCTGAGAAAGCGCGGGAGCTACTGGCACGTCATTGCTTCTCCTGCATTCGATTGGCCAATGCAACTCAGAAGGCCAGCCCGGATGCAAGGTGTAGGGAACAGACTTGCCCTCTTGACAGAACTTTCTGCAAAGTCACATTGCAATGGGCATGGATGCAGGACGGTAGGAAAAACTGGGGCCGCCATCGATGCTCCTCGCTCTCTCATCCCCGAACAAGCCCTGCTTTGAATCTCAAGCTGGCACACGAACCTGCTCTCCGCTCCTGATCACTGCTGCAACCTGCCGTTGCCACATCGCTCCGTGTGTCTCGCTGAGTTTAGCTCCTGGCGCACTGCTACTTACTCTTCATGGTTTCAATGTGCCCCAAGATGACCCCTCTAACATTCTGGGCTTTCAGTGTCCGAGGTTTTTCCCTCCAATCATCTCCTTCACCCTCCCTCAGCCACTCTACCCTGTGGCCACATCCTAGACTTCCTCATTACCGGTAGCATCTCCATAATTCCCATTTTACACGCCTCACTCTCCGAACATCCTCTGTCTCTCCAGCCAGTTCATCTACCCTTTCACCCCATAGAGACTTGTGGACCTTGATGCCACCTTTTCATGGTCTATACCTGCTTTCCTTCTCACTCAGCTGCAAATTCACAGCCAATCATTACAATCTCTGCTTGTCTCCATCCTACCCCCTCTCACACTAGGATACACATGTGGCAAAAACCACAATCCAAGTTAAATCCAGTTCCTTCCCTGCTTACCATCGGCTCCGTGTGACTCGAGATAAACACGCCACCCTGATCACGGCCCTCCCTTCCACACTGACCAGGAGTGTCGATGGGCCCTGGTGGGGCCCAGGAACTGTGCTGGTCCACCCCAGTCCACTCCTTCTCCCGTCTCCGAGATGCTTTCAAACCTTCTCCTCTTTCCTCACCCTTTAAGCACCTCCTCTGCCATAACCCGCTCTCCCAGAACCCGCCATATCCATCCACCCACCAGCATGCACAACGTCTACCTCTGGCTTCTTTCCCATCACACTAAACCAGCCCCCCAACCCTCCGCTATAGCAGTAGATTCTGCCCTTCTTCCCGCTCAAGGGTGACACGCCCTCTCTCCCGCATCGCCAAATTTCCCTCCCAAGGAATCATCCCCCGTCCTACTTCTGACATTTCTCCCATCCTGTGAAAAACAACTTGGGATTCTATTTTCCCCTCCAGCTGCCCTATGACTCAACTCCCTTTGCAGCAAAACCCTCAGAAGCATTATCTGCCCCATTCTCTCTACTTGTCTTCCCTTCTCTGGTAAACCCACTATTCCTCGGAAGTCACCCACACCCAAGCCACCAGGGACATCCATGACGCTAATTCTGGGGGCCGGTCCTTAGTCCTCACTTCCCCTGGCCTCTCAGCAGCATTCGGCACGGTTGCCCATCCCTTGGACCCACGTCCTTCCTGTGGACTCCTGGCTGTCCCCTCAGCTCACGGCTGCCCACCTTTCACTGAGACACCCTCCTGACCGCCCTGCACTCCCCATCTGTTCCCTAATCCATTCTCCTCACACAACCAGAATGATCTGCCGGGCCCAGCTCTCTTTTCTGTCGATCCCAGTGAGAGCAGGCTTTCTCCAACCAGTGACTGGTACAAATGTCATTGCCTTGTTTTCATGCCACCACACGGACAAGGTTAGGAAGAACTGAGCTACAACATTTCTTAAAGTATTTTTTCAGGATGAGCCCGGGGTATAGACTTTCTAGGTTTTATCTGTAGAAGTACATCAGCTGCTTTGCACCGGACAACACAGGCATAAAATTCTTATGCCAAAAACTTTTTTGCTTCATTGTTGTATTTAGTGTTTTGGAGAAGTCTGGATACTCTGAACCCTCTGTAGTTCTTTTCTTACAGGAAATTATTAATGAGCAACTACAACCCCCAGAATGCATCTCTCCTCTCCCGCTATTCTTTCCTTCTCAGTTTCCTTAAGTGCCTCTCAAGCCCCCTTGGGTGGCACCCTGCAGCATTTCTCTGCTGGAATCTACACTTTAGGGAGGTCTTGATGGGACAGTGATGTGATATCGGGGCAGGATTTGGGGAGGGTGTCCTGCTTTGGCTACTGGAAGTCTCGCCCATGGGCTGGCAGATTTTTGAACCAAAGCCCTGGTCGTAAGCACTGTTGAAATTTGCCTCTGTGTGGGTGTGGGTGTGGGTGTGGCTTGGGATGGAGGAGACTGTAAGGCACATCTATTCATAGAAAGTCCTTTGGCTCATTTTACAAACTGGCAGAGTTCCTATTACGGTCTAGGTACTCTCAAAAGCACCTCGTCGTTTTAGCCAGAACAATATAACAGGTGAGTGCTAATCTTATCCCATTTGACAGAGGAGGACAGTGAAGCTCAGGTTATATAACAAAAATGTTTCCACTGTTACCCAGCTACAGGGCAGGGCGGGTGCATAGAGCTAAATACCCGATCTCTCTCTCTCCATATAACATAAAATTAACCTTCTAAAAGTGTACAATCAGTGGCATTTAGTCCCTTCGTAACACTGTCCAAACACAGCCTCTATCTAGTCCCCAAACGTTTTCCTGACCCCAAAATAAAACCCCAGGCCCATTAAGCAGTCACTCCGACTCCCCTCTCTGCCACACTGGAAACTCCATCTTTGCTGGTGGCCCTGCTGCCAGTGCAGTGGGGGTACGGTGAGCCCTGTCCCCCCTGCCTGCCCCAGGCCCTTCTGGACACCCCCAGCAGCCTCACCCCAGGCGGTCGCCTGACCAGCAGGGAGGAAGAAGCCGTGCCCCAGGTCAGTCCTGCTCCCTGCATGGTCTCAGCAGCCTGGAACCCTTCCCTGATGCTCTGTTCTCACTGCCAGTCACCTGCCTCAGTTTCCCACCCAGGCCCAGGCTCTTCCGGGCAAGGTCGGGAGTGCCACTCGGGTGGAGCCCAGGCTCCCTGTCCTCACTCACTACCACATCCACGAGGCCATGCAGCTTGGGGCACAGAGGCCACTCTTCCCAGCCCTGGTCCAGCCACCCCTCACCTCCGGAATCTCCCCTCCCTCCCTGCCATGTGACCCGCATCCTGCACAGCTCTTTTGGGGCTTCTGCTGTCTGGGGGGCTGTACTCAGCCCTGCCATGTCCTCCTGTTACCCAGACTGCCTCAGGGTCAGCGGCTCCGAGTGGTCATTGAGACTTGTGCCCGGGCTCAGCACAAGGAGCGGAGGAAATCTGGTTGAAGTCCATCTTCCCCGAACATGCTCACTTGGCAGAAATCCACGTGTCCCTTCGGAACCCTTGTCTCCACAGAGAGAGGCTTCTGGAGCCGAAACATCTTCAGTCTGACCTTGCTGCAGCCAGAGAGAAGCCCTGTCTGACCAGCCCCCAGACAGGTCACCTGCTCGTGTCTGCACTCGGTCCACCTTAATGGCCACGCAGCGGCTGGAAATTAATGATGAGGAGACCCGAAGACCTCTCCCATTAGCCGGCCTTGATGGCGGCCTGGCTGACTGGCGTCTCTTTGTCCTTCCCCTCCCAGCTGAGTCAGCCAGGTCCAGCCCTGCTTGTGTGGGGTCAGTCATAATCCCATCAACAAGACTGCCGGGAACAGAACGGAGAGGACTGTCTGTCTGCCCAGCGTTTCTGGTGCTCCGATCCCCGGTGCCTGGCACGTGGTGAACCCTCAAGAACCTCCGGTGGTTATCGGCGATTCTGCGTGAGCCGCAGGCAGGCAGTGGCTAAGGGTGGGGCCCAGGCTCCGGGGGCGGATCGGCTCCGAGGTCTTCAGCTGCCACACCTTGTGTGCCTCTGCAGACGGCTCTCGGCTCTCTCTGCAGAGCGTCCATGCTTTTCGGAGTTGAAAAGTCGAAAATGAGGCGACACGGGTGAGATGCCTAGCTCAAAGTGGACTCCACAAGTCCCAGCTGCATTCATTTAGTTAGCCGGTCTTGCAGGCATTGTTTTTATTAATCACAGAAGTCCGTACACGTGGGGTAGGAGTGTGTGTAAACACATATCTTCGGGTTTATGTTCCTATGACCCACACTCATGTCCACATCCACTCGCCCTCCCTGCACCCAGGTCACCAGCCCATCACCGAGCAGCTCTTCAGGGCTCGGGGTCGATCGGGGGAGAGGCTGCCTTGGTCTAGCAAGGTCAGCGTGTGTCCCCCTGTGCCCGTGTCTCAGTTTAGCCAACCAGTGCACGGCTGTGGGTCTGTGGTGACGTCTCCACAGGCCTGTGTTCCCGTGCGTGGGCGCATCCCTGTGTGTTAGTCCGCTCGAACCGACATAACATTCACAGACGGAGGGGCCCGGACAGTCCATTTGTTTTCTCGTCATTCTGAAGGCTGCGGCCCATGATCTAGGAGCTGGAAAATCCAGTTTCCCGTGATAACGCTCTTCCTGACTTGTAGGTGGCCACCTTCCCACTGAGGCCTCATGAGGCCTCCCTCTGCCCATGCAGAGAGAGAGAGAGAGAGAGAGAGAGAGAGAGAGAGAGAGAGAGAGAGAGAGATATCAATCGATCTTCGGTGTCTCCTCCTTTTCTTATAAAGGCACTATCCTATTAGATTAGGGTTCCACCCTATGACCTCATTTAACCTCGTTATCTCCCTATCCTGTCTCCAAATACAGCTGACCCTCGGCCCAAGGTTTCCACTGCACGAATCCACTTATACCTGGATTTTTTTCCAACAAATACCCGTACTGTTTTTGATCCACATTGGGGCATCTGCAGATAAGGAGGGGCAACGACATGCACTGACTCACACCACGTTATGCAGGTAAGTTGAGCATCTGTGGGTTTTGGTATTTGCAGGGGGTCCTGGAACCAACCCCTGTGGATTCCACGTGTTTGGGGGGAGCAAAAAGTTATATGCAGACTTTTTACTGTGCGGGGGTTTGGCACCCCAGCCTCCTCCTTGTTCAAAGGACAGCTGTATAGCCCCACTGGGGGTTAGGATTTTACAAATGAATTTGGAAGGCATAGGGCACAATTCAGTGTGTAGGAATGTGGGGCTTGTGTGTGTGTGTGTGTTTGCTCATGTTCCTGTGAATGTATATGTGCCTGTCCTGCTTTAACGCCCATGTGTCTTTCTGCACACGTGTTTGTGTGTCTCTTCGTGCAGCTGGGGCAGGGGGGTGAGGAGCCACACCTGCCAATCACCCCCTCCCACCTGAGGCCGGGGCACCAACGGAATCAAGCGTGGGCTCCTCTCTGCCGATCAAGATCTATAAATAAAGTTGTCTCCCTGGCATGTTCCACACCACATGCGGCTCTTTAATAAAATTGGCTGAGATTTGTGGATAAGCCTGAAGCAAAGTCAATGCTCGGTGTCAATCCCACGCTAAGAGGGGCCTTCAGGGGTCAAGCTGCTTCCTGTGTATGATTCCATATCAAAGATATGTCAGCCGGGCGCTAACCAGCTCCTGGCGTGCGGGGAGCCTGGGCGGTCTGACCAGGTTCACACTCGGCCCCTGGGCCGGGTGCCAGTGTGGTCAGTGGGGAGGCAGGGAAGGGACATAGCCAGAGCCACTTCTCGATGGGACTCAGCTCCTGCTCAGAGGTTCTGGGGCTAACTCCATCTTCCCTGTCTGAGCAGCAGGAAGGAGGGCCGGCAGCGGCTTCTTCCCAGATCCCTTCCAAACCTCCGTATTTCAGGTCTTTAAGGGGTGTGGCCAGTGTCTTCCGAGGTCTCTGCTACTCCATAGAGGTTGTGAAGGGCTGTTCCCAAAGCCACACGCACGGTCTTCCAAGGGTGTATAGGGGTCCCCTGGCTCCCCCAGGCTTCCAGCTGGTGACTGGAGTCCGTGGGGGTTCTGTCCTCTCCCGGTCACTCAGGGAGGAAGAACATGTAACAGGCACACTGGCCACACTCGGTGAGGCAGAAAGAGGGGAAATCAAAAGAAGTTTGGTTTAATTAAGTATCAGGGAAGATTTATGCAACTTCCTCTCCTTGTCATGAATATTAACGAGGGCACCAGCAGCCGCTCTGGCAGCAACCACTGGCCCCCTGGCCCGCTGCGGAGAGCTGAGGAGGACAGGGCTGGAGACGAGGAGGGAGCAGCTGCCCCTCCCTCACACGGCTCCTGCCAGGGCAGATGGTGGGTTGAGACCCCTGCCGAGCCCTTGACCACTTGGCCAGGAGGTCCGGGAAAGGGAGCCGGCCCCCCTCTGGCCCCCTGGTCAGGCTGGGGGTTGGAGCAGGGCTGCCCCAGCCAGCTTTGCTCTTTCCCCTCTTGTGGCTAACCAGCTCCTACCAGAGGGAAGGCATGAGTGTGACAGCGAGTGACAAGGTAGGAATGTTTGGGGGGACCAAGGGGCAGCACTTCAGAGTCAGGGGTCTGGGTGTGGAGTGGGGGGTAGTGTGAGTGTGAAAGCAGCTAAGAGTGAGAAGGTGAAATGAGGACCCCCCGTGAATGAGCTGCATTAGGATGGAAAGGTGGGGTGGGCACAGGGAGCTGGAAGGGAGGGGGACCGAGCGGGCTGTGATACAGGCGAAGATCCACAGAGGACAACTGGTAGTCAGAGAACCAGAACCGACAGAGGCCGGTTATACGGAGGGGCTCACACAGTCATGGAGGCTGGCAAGTCCAAGATCTGCGGGGACATGCCGGAGACCCAGGAGAGCCTCTGGTGTGGCTCCAGCCTGAAAGGCGGCAGGCTGAAGAGCCGATGTTTCGGTTCAGGTCTGATGTCCCAGCTCAAGTCAGGCAGGGGTCCCCCTTACTTGTGAGAGAGTTGGCCTTTTTTATTTTCTAGTCAGACCTTCCACTGATTGGACGAGGCCCACCCGCACTGGGGAGAGCAATCTGCTTTACTCAGTCTACTCATTCAGATGTTAGTCTCATCCAAAACACCCTCGCAGACACGCCCAGAATAATGTTGGCCCAGCTGTCAGGGCACCCCATGGCCCAGTCAAGTTGACACATAAAATGAGCCATCACAACAACTGTGGCTCAATCCGGGAGGGGAGCTCTGGGGACAGCTAGGCCACACCTGGTGTCCTGATGAGAGCAAGGCCCCTGGAGTGATCGCCCCGACCCCCAGCACCCTTGGCCATTGGTTAAGGTGCTTTGGGTTCTGTGCACAAAGTCGGGAGGGGGCCGCTGTCAGGAATGGATCTCTGGGAGCCAGTACCCCGGGAAAGTGGTCAAGGGACCCACTTGAGTCTGCTCAGTGTGGCCCTGTCCCTGGGTGGGGATCAGGGTGGCTCAGAGGAACCAAGAATGAGGCGGAGAGGAGCAAGAACTACAGCTCCCTTTTACTCGTCCGACAGATGCTGGCACAGCACTGCTTCGAGCATGACGTGAATCCTGAGCCGGCTTCGTGGCCGTGCCCTGTGCACACGGCTCTGACCACGTGGCCCCGGGAACCCCCGGCAACCCGCAGGCAGAACGGCCACTGTTATCACTGCCACAGAGGAGCAGAGGGGCTTCCAAGCATGGGCAGGGGGCTGGGACCAGAACCCAGCTCTGCCTGGTTCCGCAGCCCGCTGTCCTGGGCTTGGGCTGCACCTCAGCCCCCTTGGCTGAGGACCCTGTTTCTGGAGACCTCTGTGTCTGGCCTTCCTCTCTCTAGCTATGTTGGTAGAAACAGAGAAAACCCAGCTTCCAGCCCCCTTCCCATGGCTGCAGGGAGCTGGGGTGTTAGGTGGAGTTTAGGACACAGGCACCAACTCACTGACTCTACCCCCGCATCCTGGGCCAAACCAGTACCTCCCCTTCTGTCACTCCGAAGGCTGGTCCAGCCCAGACGGAAGCTTTTCCCGTGATGCCAAAGTCACTGGAAACTAATAATAATATTTAATATTATTTAAGGGCTCCCTAAACACCAAACACACTAAATGCACCTCTCACTTCATTTTCAGAACAAGCCTTGAGAGAAATTAATCATCCCCATCAATGATGAGAAAGTCAAGGCTCAGAGACGGTACGTGACTTGCCCAAGGTCACACAGACATGACCTATGGATCAGATTAGAACTCTGGGGTCTGTGCAGCCGTGTTTCTGCACTGAAGCCCCAGAATGAAGAGTGGCCCCAGACCAGCGTCAGCAGCGAACTCATTAGAAATGCAACTTCTCAGGTCCCTCCCCAAGCCTCCTGCATCCAAACTCAAGGGACCTGGGCGGGAAGTGGGGGAGGGGTGTGTGTGTGTGGTGATTCTGGTGCCCACTCGAGTTTGAGAACCAGGGACCCAGGTCGAGCTAAGGCACCTGCTAGGCAAGACCACGCAGGCTCACCCCATGACACGCAGGGCCCCCAGCCCGGGGGAGGGCTGCTGTCTCGGGGCGGGTCCTGCCCTTCTCTGAGCTGAGGGACAAGGCAGGAAGGGGGCAGACCTGCACCCTCCACCAGATGGTGTCTTCTGAGGTTTATTTCCCCGCTGCCCACCCACCCCCGTTCCCACTCAGCTTCTCTGCTGTCTGCTCTCCTTCCACGCCCACATTCGTGGGTTCTTTCCCAAGCAGGAAATAGCTCGCCTCCCACCTTCCTTTCTTCTCAACGGCCAGAGACCGCAGCAGCCTCGATTCTGGGTCCCCGGACCCAGCGTCACCCTGGACTCAGGGCAGCCCCCTCTGACCCCCCTGGTCAGCTGGGTCCCAGCGCGGGGGACTCTGATGGGCAGCCTTCCTCAGGCCAGTCCCAGAGCGAGCAGGGATCTGGGCTCTGAGCTCCCACCGCCTGCCCTCCAGCCTCTTCCCAGCATCAAATGTCAGCCACCCTCCAGCAGTGCATGGCAGCCTGAGGCGCCCCTGGGCACCACCCTGTGTCTGTAAACTCTGCTATGTGACAAATAATCCCGCATCTTAGTGACTAAACCGCCACCCTTCAGTGCCGCTGGCCACTCATCTACAGGCGGGCCAGGCTGGGCTAGGCTGGCTCCCTCCTGCATCCCCGTCAGCACTGCGGGCGGGCTGGGGGCCGACCCAAAGGGGGCCTCGGCCACATGGCTGGGACAGCTGGCTGTCAGGGGCTGTCCGTGGTGACTGTACCTCCAGAAGGCTAGCCTGGGCTTGCCTCACAGACAGGGCATGGTTCCGAGAGGGGACAAAGGACGGGGTGAAGCCTCTTAAGGCCCAGGCTGGGAACTGGCCTGGCTTGGTTTCCCCTGGGCTCAGCTGGCCGAAGCAAGTCACAGGCCATCCCAGATTCCAAGAGCGGGCAAACCGAGCCACCTCCTGATGGGAGGGCCTGCCCAGACACATGGCAAAGGGCGTGGACATAGCGAGGGGTAAATAGAATAGAATTGGGGGCACTTTTGCAAACTTGTTAAACCTCACCCTCAAAAGCTTTCAACTTTCTAGTCCCCACTCTGGCCTGAGAACCTAACCGCCCAGATGTCATTCCAACAGTGTCACCGTATTAGAAGCTTCCTTCTCTCTCCAGCCTCACCCCACTGCGGACTCCCCCTCACTGCTCCACCTCAGGGGGCATCTCGGAGCTGCCGTGGGGACGACGGGGGTTTGGTGCATACCTGTCCAGGTCCAGTGTTGGGCTCGGCCGGGACAGGGAAGCCCATCTCTCCTCCCTGCAGTCCAACCTACAATGTTCAGGCAACTTCCCAAGCTCCAGACCCGCCTGGTATTTGGACCTGGGGTGGGTGACAGACCCCTGCCACGTCACCTGCTGAAGGTGCCCCTGCCTCGCCCCACTGGGGACACCGTGGGGTGTGCACCTGGCCCCAACACTTCCCAGTGTGCCAGGGGGCAGGGGGCAGGCCGCCCAGAACCCGTCCCTGGGAAGCAAGGAGGCCAGGCTGTGCAGGAGCGGGACGCCAAGCCCCAGGCCTCACTGACACAAACGCAAAGATGAAACCATGAAGAATTTCAAGGGAGCAACTGCACAGCAGGGTCTTCTTAGCCGCAGATTCAAGACGTGGCTTGCCGTGACTGGGTGTTTCTCCCTTCGGAATATTTTTGGGGTGGGGCGAGGGGAGAGGAGCCACAGATAAACAGGGACCTTTTTCGTGATGTACCTATTGTATACGTAAAGATTTCTGGGGGAAAAGTTGTAATTTAATTGGTAAGTAATGAAGTAATTTTACAACACTGCATTGTCTTAAACATGTGTGTGTTTAAACAGATAACTGAAATGGAATGGCAAATGTGCATAATCTGTTAGGAACAGATAATAAATATTCCCTTGCTCGCAACAGACCGCTTTAGGCTGTGCCCCTACATGGAATATTTTCTATCGCTTGTGCTCGAGGGCCACGTGGATGGAAAGGTTTAATCCACATACCTGGTGCTTCATTCGTCAGGCAGCCCCGGTCCAAGGTCCCGCTCGCCTCTCGGAACCTCTCTGTTTGCATCCATTAAATGAAGTACTTCTATGTGCCTTCAAACCGTAAGATTATAAAGTGAGTTTAGGATGGGGCTGTGGTCCGGTCCTCTGTCCCCTTTGTGCCTGTTACAGTGCCAGGCACGTAGCAGACGCTCAGGAATAGCAGTGGAATGAAAGTAAGTTGACTTTTGGCTATTTCTGTAGAACAAATTCCTAAAAGTGAAATTTCTAGGTCAAAGGGTATGAACTTTTTTTGAAAAAAGAATTTTCTGTAGCAGTTTTCGGTTCACTCCCAGCAACACTGAGAGGAGGGGCAGAGATTCCCCACGTGCCCCTGCGCCCAGGCGTCAGCCACACCCCCCCCCCAGAGTGGGGCGTTCGTTAGCGCTGACGTACTGCACTGACGCATCCCAATCACCCCAGGTCCCGGCTTTACTTCAGGGCCCCAGGGGTAACTCTCGGGGCGATGGGTTCTCTAGGCTGCCACAACTGAGTGATGCCGTGCACCCCTCGCTGTAGGACTACACAGAGTGCTTTCTCCGCCGAAAACTTCTCTGCGCTCTGCCCGTTTACCCATTCCCCCAACTCCAACCCCTGGCAACCGCCCATGTCTCCACTGTCTCCTAGGCTGTGTCTTTTCCAGAGTGCCCATCGCTGCAATCATGCAGTATGTAGCCTTTTCAGACCAGCTTCTTTCACTTAGGAGTATGCATTTAATTTCCTCCCACGTCTTTTCACGGCTGGCTACCTCACTTCTTTCCAGAGTTGAATAATATTCCGTTACCTGGATGATCACATTTACTTACCCTCTCACCCACAGAAGGGCATCGTGGTTGTCTGCAGGGTTAGCAGGGATGAGTCCAGTGGCTGTGAACACCTGTGTGCAAGTTTTTGCGTGGACGTAAGTCTCTGGCCTCTCCGGGTAAATACGCAGGGATGCGATTGCTGGATCATACAGTCAGCGTACGTTTAGTTTTGCAAGAAACTTCCAAATTGCCTTCCGCACTGGCCGTCCGTTCTGCATTCTCACCAGTAGTTCATGAGAGACCCCGTCACTCCACGTCCGCGTCAGCACTTGGTGCTGTCGGGGTTCTGGATTTGGGCCCTTCTAGTAGGTGTGTAAGGGCACCTCACGGTTGCTTGAACTTGCAACTCCCCTGTGACGTATGAAGTGGAGCAGCCATGCACATTTTTAAGTCTGAAGGATTTTGCCAAATTATTCCCCACAGATATTATGCAGTATCTGTTTTCTCACCAGAGTCTGATGTTTGACAGCCACCGGATGAAAAAGGACGTCTTGCCGTAGATTTCACCTTCGTTATTATGAGTTGGATCGAGCAGCTTTTCCTCTAAATTTGTCTTTTTAGAAAACCGCCTCTTGAAGTCCTTTGCCCTCTGCTCTTTCAGTGAGTCACTGAGTTTTTAAAACTTATTCGTGGGCATTCTTTACACTAAAGGAACTACTCATGGGTGGATCTATATGTTACAAATACTTCTCCTACTGTGTTGTCTTCTCACGCTATATTTTTTGTACATACATTTTTTTCTATAACAAACCTTTATATGGTTCCCAGGTTTTGTGTCTTATTTAGGAACCTCTCTCGTGGTAAGATTATTATTTTTAACCTCTATTTTAGAATATCTTTTATGTTTTCAACTATTTATATTTTAAATGTTTGAGTTATATGGGCTTTGTTTTGATACAAGAAGGCAGGGATCTGAGTTAACATTTTTCCCAGATGTTTGCCCAGTTGTTCCAATACCATTTATTGAACAACCCATTGTTCCCCTTTGACAAGAAGTGTTGCCTGTATCATATGGTAAACCCTCATTTCTCACTGGGTAAATTTCCAGATTCTCAGTTTGATCACTTAGCCAGTTCTTCTGTCCTCGCACCGTGACCAGTTGTCACTGTGCCCTAAGAGCAAGTGGAAAGGCAAACACACTGAAAAAATCAGCAGCCTGCTTGGATGGTAAGAGGCGAGGAGACAGGACGAGAGGGAGAGTGGGGAGGAGAGGGAGAGAGAGGGAGATGAGAATACAGGGAGTCACAGCGACCAGAACATCCATGGGAGTAAAACCGCCACAGGGACCAGTGCCGGGAAGGAAAGCCTGACCTGAAACTGACCAAGTGCCCCGGGCTCCGTGTGGACAAGACCGAGACTCAAAAACTCCAGGAGGACCCAGTCATGGGGGTCCCCCATACTTCTGTCAACTCCAGGAGGAGAAAAAACCCTCGTGCTTCCAGCAGAGGAAAGAGAAAAGGAATCATTTCTAAAAATATATACGAGTGCTCTGATCTGCCAAGTGAGACTTGCCCTTGCGGGGAAACTGAGCGGACAGAGCCTGCCTGGTCTGGGGGAGCGGAGCACCCCACCGAGGCCCACTCCCGCCCACCCCAGCCGTCCAATCTAAGCAGGGGGCAGAAACCGACAAACACGGTGGAGTTCACAGCCGGGGGCAAAGGCCCAGTGAAAGACAGCGCCCTAGTCACCGCGAGGGACTGCCTCCCCTCCCCCACGCCTCACCCCCACGCTACCCTACGAAAGGCCTGTTTATAGCAGCTTCTGTTACTCAGCACCTCCTGTCTGGCTGGCAAGGGAAAAAAAAGTAAAACACCAAAAACACACTTTGAAGAGACAGAACAAGCCTCAGAACCAGACAAGGAGGGAATGTTGGGATTACCAGACCAGGAATTTAAAACAAATATCATGCTTATACTAAGAGCTTTAATGGATAAAATCAACAGTCACGCAGCAACAGTGGACAACGTAAGCAGAGGACTGAAAACCCCCAGAATCAAAGAAAATGCTAGCGATCAAATACACTGTAAACAGAAATGAAGAATGCTTTGATAGGGTTAACGGGAGACTTGACGCAGCTGAGAAAGAATCTCTGAGCTCAGGGATGTATCAGTAGAAATCTTCAAAACTGAAAAGCAAAGAAAATAAAGACAGAAAAAAAACAAGAGAATATCCATGGAATGAGCGCCAACTACAAAAGGTACAACATACACATAATGGGAACACCAGAAGGAAGGGGTGAGGGGAGAGAGAGAGAGAGGGAGAGAGAGAGAGAGAGAAGAAAAAAAAATGCTTGGAACAATAATGACCGAGACCTCCCCCATTAACATGAGGCGCCAAAACACAGATCCAAGAAGCTCGGAGAACACCAAGCATGAGAAACGCCATAAAAAATTATACCTTGGCATATCATTTTCAAACTACAGAAAATAAAAAAAACAAACAGATATCCTGAAAGAAGCCAGAGGAATAAAACAGCCTACCTAGAGGGGAACAAAGATAAGAATTACATCTGACTCCTCAGAAACCATGCCAGCAAAAAGATAATGCGGTGAAAGATCTAATGTATTAAGAGGGAAAAAATCACCGGCATAGAATTACATATCCTATGAAATTATCCTTTAAAAGTGAAGGAGAAATAGAGTTTCTCGAGACAACTGACAACGGAGAGAATTTGTTACCAGTGACTTGTCTTGCAAGAAATGTTCAAAGACGTTCTCTAGAGAAAAGGAAAATCACACCCGCCAGAAAAGGTGGGACGTTGCCTCGTGCATCAGCCAGTGATCCCTGCAGTGAGGCTCCCTAAGGCGCCACCCCCAAACCACAGCCGTTCACTCCCGCTCCCGCGTCTGCAGGTCACCGGGCACTGGGAAGTCTCACCTTGATTTGGCTGGACTCGGGTCCCAGCTGCAGGGCCCAGGGGTGTTCTCCGTGTCTCTCACCTTTTGGACCAGTAGACTAACCAGGGCGTGTTTTTCTCACAGTGATGGCGGAAAGGCAAGCCTATTTCCAACTTATGCTGCTAAAAGGTCCACTTGCATTCCACTGGCCAAAGTAAATCACATGGCTGCACCCAATGCCAGGGGCAGGACAGACACGCTGCACACTATGAAGACAAGACAGGGGTGTGGGTGGCTGATCGTACTGCAGAGGAGTGCAGATTTGGGTCCATAACTCCCTCTATTTCAGTTTACCTTCCCTACTTCATTCCGTGGACCTGGTGGACGCTACAGCCAACACCGAAGAGTGTTACCACAAAAAAGGCTGCTACAGACGAACCTACTTTAGGAGTTTAGACGTGACAATCCTTTAAAGTTAGTCAATTAAAACCAACAACGACATCCCTAAAATCATCTTTCACAACCAAGTAGGATTTATCTCAAAATTTTAAGGATTACTTAAATGTAAGAAACCCAGTAAAATAATACATACTCTTAGAGGGACAAATAAAAAAAAAAAGATTCTCAATTGATGCAGAAAAGACACAGAATAAAACATGACAGCCGTTACTAATTTTTGTAAACTCTTCAAACACCAGGAATAGGGGACAACTCATTAGCGTAACAGAGAATACTTGTGGCAAAGCAACGGCAGGGCTGCGCTCCTGCGGACACTTGAGACACTCCCTGTAAGATCAAGAGCGCATGCGCACCACTCCTTCCATTTTTACTCAACATCCTCCCGCTCAGTGCGATAAAATATATAAGCCGAGATAATAGTTAAACTATTAGAAAGGAAAACACGAGATCATCATTATTTACAGATGATATAATTATATACCTAGGAAATATAAAAGTATCAACTGAAAAACTCTTAGGATAAAGAGTCAAATATAAAATAAATATTTGAAAATCAATAATTTTTCTATATACTAGCAATAACCAGTTAGAAGATATAATAGAAAATAGATTCTATTTACAATAGCAATAAAAACATAAAATTTTAGCAGTAACCATAAAAAGGCTTGTGCAGAGATTGTATGTGAAGAATGCTACCGCCCTTCACTCACAGACGGAGAGGATCCGAGCAGATGAAAAGGGGGGCGCCACGCTCAAGAATGGGAAGATGAAATGCTGTCAGCCCCATTACTTTACAGGTTTCATACAGTTCCATTCAAAAGACAAAATGGGCTGGACCAAGTTGATACTGTAATTCTAGAGTTTATCAGGAAGAAAAAAATCTGTGAATATAGATATTTTTGGGGGAGAAAAAGAGGTAATGAGGGGGCACTAGCCCATCCAAACACAAAGCTTATTGCACAGGAGTGCAATGACTTAGAAAGCGTGTCGTGGTTGCGGTATTTGACAGATGCCTCAGCCAAACGTGATAAACCCCTTGGAAACAGACTTCAGCGATAAGAACTTACATAAAAGATGTTGCATTAGCATGTAAGTTCCATTGACACAGAAGATAAGTGGCATTTGGTGGCATGTAACAGACACCTGATTCTTGGTGTTTAACCACCGCCCGAGAGCAGAGCTTCCCTCTGAAAGGAGCTGGCCGGAGCTGGGCAGTTCAAGGGCGACGCAGCTGCTTCAGGAGCAGAGCGTGCCCTTCCTCCTCCACCGCATGCAGCGGGCGTCTTCCATCCACAGGCTGCAAAACGGTTGCTCTGTCTTGGGATATCGCACCCACATTATAGACGCACTGAAGAAGGAAAAAAGGAGGGAGGAAAGCAGACCAGGGAGGAGACCAAGGAGGGAGGAAAGCAGAAGGAGCAGAACTATACTGAGAAGCCGCGCTCCCCCAAAAGTCCCTAGCCGACATGCACTTACATCTCATCGACCAGAACTGAGTCACATGGCCACCCGCTACTGTAAGGGAAACTGAGAGAAATACTTTATTTTATTTTAATCGTTTCATTTTTTTCAATTACAGTTTGCTTTAAACTCTATTTTGCACGAGTTTCAGGCGCACAGCACCGCGGACAGACATTCATATAGGTTGCAAAGTGTCCCCCCCCATAATCCGAGTGCCTACCAGCCACCACGACATTGCTGGCTGTTCCCTGTGCTTTACCTCAGGTCCCCCTGCCTGTTTTGTAACTGCCAGTTACTGCTTCTTAATCCCATCGCCTTCCGTTACCCCGTCCCCCACCACCCTCCCCTCTGGCCTCCATCGGTCTGTTCTCTGTATCTGTGAATCTGTTTTGTTTGTTTGGTTGGTTCTTTAGATTTTACATACATGTATAAGTGATATCATATTGGGAGAAACCATTCTTTTACAAAAACAGGTGGGCACAACACTTTCCCAAACAAAATTAAGATTCTGTTGGTAGGAAAGGTGAACTCTTACAGGTAAGCAGCAAGTTACGCCGCAGAAAACACCCCAGTCACTGTGCGGGGGACGGGTAGAAGGAGCAACTATTTGACTGAGGAGGTTGCAGGAATTGTCTAACGTGTTTTTGTAAAAACTTAAAAAAAGACAACAACTCAAGTTAAATTATCTTATACCAATTACCAATATAATCTCCATAGCGTTTATAGAATTAAAAAATAAAATAGGAAAACCCTAGAAGAAGATACATGCAGAAGAGAGTATATTTTCCTTGATTGAAAGGAAAAGGACTTTTCAGTCTTATACGCTAAGAAATCACTATCAAAGGAACATGTTGATAAATTTCACTAGAGTCAAATAATTCAATTACCTAAGTTAGAGTCCTCTGGGCAGAATTAAAAGGCAAACAACAAACTAAGGAAAGAATTAGGAAGGGTTACTATTCTTATTATATATTATGATATATATTCAATATCAACAAGGAAAAAATTAAGACCCCAAGGAAAAAATGTTGGCCAAGGACCTGGGCGAGTAATTCACAAAAGATAGGACCCTTTCTGAAAAATCATGTGAAACACTGCTATTTTCAATCACTTTTATAGAATATATTTTTTAGAAACAAATCTAAATCAGACTTGTAGAAAACCTGGAAGATGCACAACATTTGGAGATGAAATTGAACGTCACAGCCGAGAGATGAGGGCTTTTTGGTGCGTATCTTTGCACTCTGGGTTTTGCCCCTCACAGATGTCTTCTAATGAGTTCGTTTTTCTCTGTTTCCTTTTGCTTATTTTTCTTTTTCTGACTGCCTTACGCTTCACTGTAGTTTTGTGAGTTTTCCCCTAGTGGGGCGCATGCCCCTCACCACCGGCCTTCCACCGGGAACAGCAAGGGGAACACTGGGCACTGAGTGGGCAGCTGGCAGGGCCCCGCGGGAAGCTCAGTCTGGTTCTTGCCTCCCCGCAGAGGAGGCTGTAAAGGTGGGGGAGCCGGCGACGTTGGACGGGCACCTGCTGCCCTGACCACACGACACTGGCGAAACCAGTTTTCACTCCTGTGAACGGTAAATAGCGAAGGAAACCCTTGACAGTGTCGTGCCTGCTGCACTTTTCCATACACAGCGATAATGATACATTTTGTGCCAAATACAAAAACCAACCACCCAGTGGCACTAGAAAGTGAATAGCTTCAGCTTTTTTTCCCCCAAATGGCAAGCTAATCGTCCCAACACCACTTGTTGAATAATTTTGAACTATTCGGGTCCATTTTAGACTCTGTTCTGTTCTGTTACTTTGTGAGTCTACTTATGCATTCGTACCAAACTGCTTTAATACCACAGACGTATACATTTTTAATGTCTGGTAGGGTAAATGTATCAGTTACACATTGCTGTGTAATGAATGAGCCAAAACCTAACGGCTTCAAACGCCAACTTATTTGCTTTGGATATTAAAATGAACAGGTATATTTTGCTGAACAGATTCTGAAATTAATCAATCTCCTTACCCTACTCCCAAGCAACACAAGGACCTTAACACATTACAACGCAGATAACCCCTCCTGACTTACACGCTATTTGTATTCAGTATTTTCTTCTATCCCTTTGTAATCCCCCCACACTGGATATTATTCTTTTAGTGTTTTATATAATAAATAAATGTTTACTTAGATATATACCCACTTGTTCACCATTTTCTCTACTCATCATTTCTATCTGCATCTCAAACTTCTTTTAGGGTCATTTGTCTTCTTTTTCGGCAAGCATCTTTAAGTCTTTACATAAGAGACCTAATATAAAGCCTCTGGGCTTTTGTTTGCTTTAAAATGCCTTTATTTGATAATATGTCTTCAAATATTCTCTCTCCCTCCATTCTCTCTATTATCTCCTACTGGTACTCCAAAGCAATGTGGTTTTAGATTTAATTTGGGATGTTAATTAAAACTGACAAGCATTCAGGTGTCATCAGCCTGGTCACCCACCAGCGAGTGCCCAACCTCGGGGATTGGACTCGTTGGCTGGCTTTATTTCAGAGGTCAGAGGTCAGAGGTCAGAGGTCCACCTCAGGGTTTCACATTCCGTCTGTGAATCTCACGTCCAATCCTCAGGCCTTCACTGCTGCTCTGGTGTGAATCAGCGGAGGGGCTACAGTTCCCCACCTCCAGTGTCAGTAGGACTCCCGCTGGGTGAGCCCCACGGGGACGTGCTGGCGGGAGCTTGGAGGGCTCTCCTGCCTCTTGGATGGGTCTCCATTATCAGCGTCCTATTCCCCCGACTCTAGCTGGACCGCAATGCCCCCTGGCCCCAGCCTCTTCCCGGCGACCTCTGCCTTTGGTCTCTGGCATCACACCTCTTCCCTTTGTCCCTCCCACAGTGGCAACTTCTTGCTGTTCCCAAAGTCTGGGTGGCCTCATTGACCTCCCTGTGTCTTCTCGGCTCTTCTATCCCAGCAACCAATCCCTGCATTAAATTCTGGTTGACACACCCAGAGTGATTTCTTTTTAATTCCTGGACCTCAAGAAGCATTATAGTGAGGTTTTTGTTTTTGCTTTTTTTAAAGTTCTTTCTCTGTGCTCCAGAAGAGTTTTAAAATACTGATATTATCTGGTCTTAGGTGTTTGAATGAACTCACCTTTGAAACTGTCTGGACCTCAGACTTTTTGAAGTGGGACACTGGAAGAATTTCTCCGTTTCTTCCATGGTTGTTGATCTCTATAGATTTTAGGTTGTTTTGGGAGCAGAAAAATAGATTAAATATCAGATCCTCCTTTAAAAGCTATACCATACAGATGCTACCTTTCTAAGGTAGACGATAAGAAATAGAGTGGTTTTTGGGTTTTGTTTTGTTTTGTTTTTAACAGTAGATTTGCCCACCTCCAGATTTGGCTCCAGCCCAAAGGATCTTTCTGAGTGACCGGAGGGATTGTCTGAAGGTTACGACCCGGCACTAAAGACCCTCACAGACAACCAGGAGTCGACTGAGCTAAGTGACGATAGCCCGTGGACTCTCAGAGGTGAGCTGCGTTGGCACTGAGACAAAGTTAGTAGGAGAAAGTTCTCTTAACTTGCAAAGTTCTTGACCTCTGCCTTCTCAAACATTTCCCCTCACGCCTCCAACTGCTAATCGTCTTCCTCCAATTCCAGGAGTAACTGGTAAGAGAGAATCCTCGCTACTTCTGGCTTCACGTTTTTACACACATAAACCACCGCGATCACTGTGACCAGTACACAACCCCCTTCCACATCGTGAATGTATTCATGACTTCATTAAACATTTACCGAGCACAGGCAGCGCCCGGCCGTGCCGCAGACGCTGGGGCCACAGACACGGCCCCACAGACCCGTCCCTGCCCCGTGGAATCGACGCTCTCACAGGGAAAAGACAACATGACCTTGTTACTTGGAAGTCG
The DNA here is from genome assembly GCA_028533065.1 of Trachops cirrhosus. Lineage (NCBI taxonomy): Eukaryota > Metazoa > Chordata > Mammalia > Chiroptera > Phyllostomidae > Trachops > Trachops cirrhosus. The sequence goes on from CM052540.1 coordinate 6,651,819, forward strand.
AGGTCCTGGGTGCCGGGCTGGGGGAGCTGGTCAAGGAAGGCTTTCTTGAGAAAGTGACATTTGTGTAACTTAAGGGCAAGCAGGATCTGACCAGCCTGCATTATGTGTATGAAGGTTATTTCAAGGAGAAAAAAGAATAGGGTAAGGCGGGTGGGGGTTAATTGGAACCTGGTTTTCTCTCTGCATGCCCTCTTTATTAAAAACATTTTTTAAATGAAAATCATCTTCTTCAGTGGAAAGGCCAGAAAGGAAAGGAGGGAGGGAAGAGGGCAAAAGAGAGAAAGGAAGAGGAAGGAAGGGAGGGAAGGAGGGAGGAGAACAAGAGAGAGAAACAGAGAGAAGAGTGTGGGCCACCACTATCCTCCCCTCTGCAGCTGACACAGCCCGTGCCATCAGCTTTAACTGTCCGCCTCCGGCCCAGTGACCAGACTTCTCGGAGCCTCGACTTCCTCCTCCACGTAAGGGCTTTGTGTCTGCGCCCTGCGGGGCCGCTGCGGGCGAGGAGCCAGTGCAAGTTTGTGCACTTGCTGTAACGCTGAGAACGGATCACGTCCACGCACAGGCAGTGTTTTTCTACAGCTCTGTACATTTGTTAACCCGATCGCCATGACGAAGTACTTGGGAACCGCAGTCAGAGAGTCAGCGACCTGAGGCTCCCCGAGGCCAGGAACCCGGGGACCTGGGCCCAAGGTGGGGAGACCCCAGCCCCCCGCTCCCCGTTTGCCCCACCCCGCCCCGCCCCCAGCATTCACAAGCTCTCCCCACTCCTGTATATGAATGAGGTGATCTTTCAGCTGCCCTTTGTCTTGGAAAAAAATTAATTCTCATTTGCATTACCTCGTCTAAATGTCACCCACCGATATTTTGTTAGACATTAGCGGCGCTGGCAGGGAGGGCCGCGGGGTAATTGTGTTCTGCCTGGTGCTGGGATTTACATAATTTCAGACAGCAATTAAAGAATCCTGGGGAATTTTTTTCCTCTCTTCCAACCTCTCCTACAAAGAAAGTGTTCGTTTACATTAAGCGCTCAGCTCCTCGCTGTTCATTTGCATAAAATTAAAGGTTTTTGTGTTCCTGAACAGCAGGGTAACATTTAAAATTCCGTTTTAAAAAGCTCACCTTACAATAATAAAATGTTAATATCATTTCATAGGCAATGCAAGGTTGCCAGATGCCTTTCACTGCCAACTTGTATCCACTGCTAACTGGTTTTCCGCTCTCTCCCGCTCCGCCGTCCCCTTCCCTCCTCGCTCAGTCTTTGTCCAGCTCCGTCCTTCCCCAAGTCTCCTCAATCACTCCTTTTTCGCCTTTCCCCCTGTTTCTTTTTCTAAATGAAATTCAAATGTTCTCAACACTCACCACAAGCCTGAGGCCATGAAGCAAAGTCAAGTTTTCCATTATTCAAGGGATCATCCCGTGAATCGTGAGTCCAAGTTTGCTGCCAGGTTCTCAGGAGCTCCTGGGCCTGCTCTGAACTCCAGGTCACCACCCACCCGATCCCAAATGTCCTGGACTCCCCGCAGCAGAGTCAGCCCTGGTGACTCTCCCCTCCCCGTGCAGCCAGGCACTGCCGTAGTCACCGTGGGTGTGTGTGACCCCATGAAGGTCAGGCCTCGGCTGTTGCTCTAGCACGCCAGCGTGGCCTGGGCCCCACACGCTCCTTCAGTTCATTCATTCGTTCCTTCGTCCTCTCTCCATGTCAAACGGCAGTGAGATGGTCTGGAGAGGAGATGCACCGACTGCTGTCCAGGCGCCCTATCGCCTCTCACTGCCCAGGCTTTGGCAGAGTCTGGGCCACAGGGCAGGCGCCCCGACCCTGCCCGCAGAACAAGCGGCTCTGCTGGATACAAGCTGGAAGTGCACGGCATTCAGCAACTTCGTGTTGCCTCTGCACTCCCTCAGTCCGAGAGACACTGCTTCAGAAACTCGAAACCCCAAGGGGAGAGACAAGGGGCGCGTCCCTGGTCCTTCTTTCCTCTGAGCATCCAGGGACACGGTACAACTTCATTCACTTGGAGTGGCAATGGCTTCACCCCGTTCACCCATTGTCTAACCCCAGCTAGCACTGGTTTCCAGGTATAGACAGAAGGCACAGACAAAGGGCCTTGGCCAGCAACATGAAGGGAGAACCGATTTTCTCACACAGAGAAGAGGTTACCAACTAGAGGGGAGAAAAGAGAGAGGGACAGAGGTCTGGGGGGCCAGACTGGACGGGGATGGGCCTCACCGGTGATGACGAGACAAAGGAAGCCCAAAGAGAAGCAGCTGTGGGGTGAGGTGACGTTTCCCGCACTCCACTCATTATCCCAAAGGAGGCAAGAGTGGGAGTGAAAGCCACAGAAAGATGAAAGTTTTCCCTCCCCCACCTTAGCCCATGGACTGAGAGCTCAGGATCAGAAATGATGCTAAGATGCAGAGAAATGGCCAGTTGCTTTTTGCTTTTTTTTTTTCTTACTGCACACCACAGTTTTAGAACTGATATTCACACTCATAAAAAAGCAGATAATTTTTAATGTGATAGAAGCGTTAAGGGATGAGGCGTCATTAACTAAGCAGGGGGTGGGTGCAGTCTCGCCAGCAGAGGCTCAGTGTGTGCAGAGGTTTGGGGGAGGGGAGAAGTGCAGCTTGCTAAGACCTCAAAGGTGCCACATGGAGCACAGAAAACAAGGAAAGTGGCACGCAAACAAAACAAAACAAAACAAAAAACAAACAAAACCAGAAAGCATGGCCCATACACACGGGAAAAGGCTATTAGGAGAAACTGTCTCTATGGAAACCCAGACAGTCAAACAAACAAAGGCTTCCAGTGAGCTATTTTATGGGAGACCAAAGAGCTCAAGGATGCCATTTCTAAAGAGCCAAAAGGAAACTATGAGAATGATGCCTTACCAAACAGAGAGTACTGATGAAGGTGAAGAAGTTATAGAAAGGAACCAAGTGGAAAAGTACAATAACTGAAATTTTAAAATTCACCAGAGGGACCAATAGCAGAGTTGATCAAAAGAATGAATTAGCGAATTTGAAAATCTCAATTGAGATTATTCAGTCTGAGAAACAGAAAGAAAAAGAGATGAAGCTAAATGATCAGAGCAGGATATCAGAGGCCCATCAAATACACATGTTGGAAGTTCAGAAGGAAAGGAGAGAGAAATGGGCAGAAAGGATATGTGAAGAAGTTAATAGCCAAAAACTCCCCAAATTTGATGAAAAACATGAATTGACACACTCTAGAAGCTCAAAAACTTCCATTTGGATAAACCCAAAGACAGCCACACAGACACGCATTACTGTCAAACTGCAGAAATGCAAAGACAAAGCGAGAACCCTGAAAGCAGCCGGAGAGAAGTGACTAGACACACACAAGGGCTGCTCGATAATAGGATCGGCCAATTCCTCATCGGAAACCATGGAACTCAGAAGACAGTGGAATGAAATATTTAAAGTTCTGAGAGAAAAAATCGTCAACCAAGAATTCTATATTTAGCAAAACTATGCTTCAAAAATGAAGGAGAAATGAAGAACACCAAAAGCATTCAAAGGAGGAAAGAAGAACCCCTTCAACAAATGGTATTTGGACGACTATAAAGGAATGAAACTGGACCCCTATTTCACACTATATATAAAGATTAATTCAAAATAGATTAAAGATCTAAATGTAAAAGCTAACGCTCTTAGAAGGAAACATAGATGTAAATGCAAACCTTCCTGACTTAATGAGTTCTGCAATGATTTCCTAAATATGATATCAAAAGCACAAAAGAAAAAAAGACATAACTTGGATGTCATCAAAACGAAAAACTTTTGTGCATCAAAGGACATTATCAAGAAAGTGAAAAAAATCCCCACAGAACTAGATAGAATGTTTGCAAATGATATATCTGAAAAAGTTTAGTATGCAGAGCATACAAAGAACTCTCACAACTCGACAATAAAAAGATAAATAATCCAGTTAAAAAATAGGTACAGGACTTGAATGTTTCTTCAGAGAAGATAAACAAATGGCCAATAAGCCCAGGAAAAGATACTCAACATCAGTAGTCATCAGGGAAATGAAAACCATAACCACATGAGGTACCACTTCACACTCACTGGGATGGCTTTAATAATAATTTTTTAATGGAAAATAACAAGTGTTGGCAAGGATGTTGAGTATTTAGACATCTAATGCATTGCCAGCGGGAATATATAAAAGTACCACTGCTGTGAAAAACAGCTTGGAAGGTGCCTCAAAAACCACAGTCCCCGTATGACCCAGCAGTGTCACCTGTAGATACTTCCTAAAGAGAATTAAGAACATGTTCATACGCAAACTTATACAAAGGCTCATAGTAGCAATGTTCGTAATAGCCAAAAAGTGGAAGCTACCCAGCTATCCATTAACTGGTGAGTGGATGAACAAACTGTGGTATAATGTCCATGCAATAGAATGTCACTCTGCCGTAAGAAGAGAAGTTCTGATGCATGCTACAACACAGAAGAACCTCAGAAATGTCTGCTAGGTACGAGAATCCAGAGCCCACGGCCGCATTGTGCAGGATTCCATTTGCGTGAAATGTCCAGAATACGCAAATCTGCAGAGACGGAAAAGAGAACACCAGTTTCTAGGGTCTGGGGAGAAGGAGAGTGGGGAGTAACTGCTTAATGGACGCAGGCTTTCCTTTTAAGGGTATCAGAAGGGGTCTGGAATCAGATAGTGGGGGCGGTTGTACAACACTGTGGACATACTACAATCCTCTTAATTGTGCACTTTAAGACTGTTTATACCATTTAGAGAGAGAGCATGCACACAATGATATGAGAAAGGCAAAACAAAAAATAAGTCAGAGGGTATATAGGTATTTTTGTACTATGCTTGCAATTTTCTATAATTGTGAAATTATGTTTTAAAATAAAGGCTTACAATGATAAATAAATGGATAACTCAATAAATAAAGTGAACATCAGGAGGAGACGAGGGCCTGGGAGAAGCCCGTGTTTCTGTGGATCTGGGCAGAGAGAGATCCGAGTGACAATGAGAAGAAAAAGTGGGGTCGGTGAGGTGGGCGGAGTTGGGGGTCCCCAGCCTGTGTGCACCCCTGGAGCTTGTGGAAGGACTCAGTGAGATACAGCAGGTGCAATGCTACGCCCAGCACCTGGCACGTGGTTAAGACCCCAATAAATAATCACAGTTATTATGACGGGTGTATAATGCTTAAGCCCTCACTCAACATCATCGATAGGTTCTGAAACTTTAAGCAAAACAATGTATAATAAACCACTTTTATCACAGGCTAATTGATACAAAGTTACAGTCCCATAGCATCTCATCAACATACCAAAATGATGGTATCTGAGGACCTACCGTATAGCACACACACACTCAGCACTGTTCTAATAAGCATTCCGCAAGTTGTAGTTCATTGAATCCTCACCAAAAAAACCTAATGAGGAAGGAACTATTGTTATCAGCATCCCCATTTATGATGAAGAAACTGAAGCACAGAGAGGGCAGCAACTTGCCCAAGGTCACAGAGCGTGCAGACGCTGGAGCCAGGGCTGGAGCCTGGTGGGGTGGTTCAAGAGGCTTCTGTAAGATGCCCCAGTGCTTCTCCAAATGGCCGTACCTCCCTGCTGGTTCTCAGTTTTGTTGTTGCGATATTACAGCTTCTCAGTTGGAGTGCGTTCAGCCAGGCTCCCAAACTCCTCAAACTTCCGTTTCAGAATCCTGCACTCCAGGCTCTGAGCTCTCCTTGTCCCTTCAGAGGGTACATGGGCACTGGGCAGGGAAAGTGAACCGTGGGGTCTCTGCAGAGATGGAGCCTGTGGTGGACAGAGGAGGCTGCGCCCCTGCTGGGGATGTGGAGAGCGGTGCTGACCACAGATGCCCCAGCACCGGGCTGGGGCAGGCAACCCTCCTGGGAGGCTGAAGGGCTGGGGTGAGGGACAGGGCAGGGCCATGGCTGCGCTGGGTGGGCGCCACAGCCAGAATGCTTGTGGGTCCCCAAAATCCACAGGTTAAAACCTAACCCCAAAGCAAATGGCATTAGGAGGTGGGGCCTTTGGGGGTGATTAGGTCATGAGGGCCGAGCTCTCAGGAACAGGATTGGCCCCTTATCAAAGCACCTTGAGAAAGACCCCTTGTCCCTCCACCACATGAGGACACAATGAGAAGTTGGGGTCTGCAATCTGGAACAGGGTTGTCACCAGGACACAATCATGCTGGCACCCTGAGCTTGAACTTCCAGCCTCCGGAACTGTGTGCAATGTATCTCTGCCTTTGATGAGTCACGCGGTCTGTGGTGTTTTGTTACAGCAGCCTGAGCGGATGCAGGCTCTGGGCCAGCCCACATTGGACTTGGCTGGGTGGGAGGTCAAGGGCGGACACAACCTGAACACCGGTGATGCTTTAGAAACTGCAGTTACCTTTTTTTTTTTTTTTAGCATTTACTCAGTGCCCAGATCCACGCAAAGGGCTTTTCCTGCATCATCCCATTTGCCTAATCTCTTAACAACCCTTAGGCGTGGGATTATGCCCATTTTGCAACTGAGGAAAGAGACTCAGGGAGGTTACCTGGCTGATGCAGGGTCACCAGGAGCACAGGTTACCTGGCTGATGCAGGGTCACCAGGGGCACAAGACGCTGAGAGGAGCCCCCAGGCTCCTGCCAGCTCCCGGCTCCACTGCCCCATTCAGCACGGAGCCAACACAGGCCTCGCTGAGACCAGGTTGACAAACTGTTTGACAAGAGGTCACTCAGGGCGGCAGGCCTCCTGTCCTCAGCCCAGGCTCTCCCTGTGAAGTCCCCATGGGGGCTGGCAAGGCCTGAGGGTGACACACAAGCCAGGGGATCCTGCAGAAACCACCCCCTCTCTCTGGCATGGCTGGTGGAATGGCGGGGTGGGGCCTCTTCACCCCTGCACTCAAGTGCTCATCAAGTTCCCAGCCCTGGGGCTGGCTGGGCCCCACCCCTCGTCAGCTCCCTCCACTCGAGCTCTGGGTGGCCCATCACGCTCTCTGGCTTAGAACAAACGAGCCCCTCATTAGCCCCGTTAAGCATTCGTTTTAGCCGCACGATCCTGGGGAGCAAGAGTGCACTCGGAACGCACAGGGTTTATTACATTTGCAGAAATGACACTTATGTAGACAAAAGAGGTGACAGCCTAGGAGGGAACCTGAAGGCACAGGGAGGGCAGGCGGTCAGCAGGCCTGCCCGCCTGGCTCCTCCCTACCCTGGCAAGCCTGCCTCCTCCTCGTGTCCAAGCTGCTGCCTCTGCAGGAATGCCCTTCCCACTCTCTCCTAACTGCCCCTGCCTTTGCTGGCTTCTCCCCTGAAGTCCGGACCCTGAGGGGTCAATCATGCCAGCCAAGGCCAAGATCAAGGGCCACTATACCCCCAGTGGTGCATCAACCGCACTGCTCCAGCTGCAACATTCAGCCTGCAGAGTGCTGGGCACCCCCAGGCCCCACTTCAGTCATGCTGGCCGGTTCTCAGGCCTGTGAGACGCTGGTGTGGGGTCAGGCTAACTTCTGTCCCATCCAAGGAGGGCGGCTGCAGGTGTGGCCCTTTCTCTTCCTTCAGCCCTGGCAACCCAGCGCCGAACCCGACTACCTAATGTCTTCCCTGCTCCTCTTCCAAGTAGCCTCCATCTACCGCTCAGCGGTCCTACCCAGCAGCCACGGAATCCTCCCCGGCCCTCCCCAGCCAGAGGCCAGAACTGGAACTGGACACCACACTCATTGGAGGTCATGTTTCACAAGAGCCTGTCCAAAACCGGGTCCCGGACCCACTGAGAGAGCTCCCAGCGGCCACGGCTGGAAGAATCTGAGCAACACAGAAGTACTGGATTACAACCCAAAGTATAAATAAATATCCGTGAGCCCATTCTGGTACAAATAAATGGTTGAGTTAATAAATAAATGGGAGAGAAGAGACAAATCTCGCATGCAGAGGAATTCCCAGTTATGTAGACACCCCGCCCTCCAGGAGACGGAGCAGAGCCCCCACTCCGCAGCTCTGGGCTGTGCACAGCGACTTCCTCCCCAAGAGGACGGTGTGCAAAGAGGGGAGAAGAGCCACCTTACAGTGGAGACACCTCAGCGCGGGGTTCAGGGTCAACATCGGCAGTGATCAGCCCCATGGATAGCACGTGACCATGGTAAGATGTGATGCAAACGGCCCTTCACCTCTGCGGTTTTCCTCCGAAAGCGCATGCGCCCGGGCTAATCATGAGAAAAACACCCGACAAGTCCCGGCCCTTTACCTCTGCGGTTTCCCTCCGAAAGCGCATGCGCCTGGGCTAATCATGAGAAAGACACCTGACAAGTCCCAGTAGGTGGACACTCTCTACAAAATGCATGACCGGTGCTCCTCAAAACTGTCAAGGTCGTCAGAGCCAAGTTAAGTCTGAACAACTGTCTCAGCCAAGAAGAGCCCACGGAAATGTGACGACCGAGTGTAACAGGGTCCTGGATGGGACCCTGGCACAGGAAAAGGACACTGTGTACAAGCCAAGGAAATTGGAGTATGTATAGCACGGAGTTTAGGTATTAATGGTGGGTCAATATTGGTTCATTAACTGTGACAAATGTACCATATTAAACGTAAGATGCCACTAACAGGGAAAACTGGCTATGGGGTATACGGGAACTCCCTGTACTCCCCCAGTTGTTCTGTGAGTCTGAGGCTATTCTAAAGTAAGGCACATATTAAAAACACGATTGGCTCCCGGGGTCCTGTGAGCTGGCTCCTCTCTGCTCTGCCGTGCACCCCTGCTCCCAGCTGCAGGGACAATGCTCACGTGAACTCTCCTCCAGCTCCCTCTGCGCCAGTTTGCGGGGCCCTCTGTCCCTCTCCCGTGACCTTCTGGGTGTAACTCTGCTGCCGGCTCATGCCCTCCCGACCCCCCACCTCCCTACACTCGGCCGTGCCAGAGCGCTGCCGGCTCTCCTGCTGCTCTTGTGGTCATCGCTCCTGTGCGTCCTCTTCCGGCCTCCACACTAGGGCCACTCCAAGTCCCTCAGGGCTTGCCCCTGGTCCCTCTTCTCCCACACGCTCCCTGTGAGACAGTCCCCACGTGGAGGCTGCATCCAGGTGTGCCTCTCTAGCACAGGTGGCTTCACGGTGACTCAGAGATGTGTGTCCACCTCCTTGTTCTGGGGCAGCTCCATATGGAGGTCAGCTGTGCATCTCATCAACTGCCCAAAACTGACAAGTTAATCTTCCTTCAGGCCCATGCTTCCCCCTCTGTCCTCCAACCGGCGAGTGGATCACCGTGCACCTGGGGGTCTGCAGCTGAGTCCTGCATGCGGCCCTGGGCTCTTTCCACCGCTCACCTGTGACACCCCATCTGCTCCTGCATCCTTGCAAGCTAGCTCCTTAATGCTCAGAGGCTTTATCCAGCCCTGGGTCACGATCCTGCCGTTGCTACTTCCTTCCCTTGCCTGGATGTCCACTCCAGCCTCCTCCACTTAATTTATTCTCTACACAGCAGCCAGGGCGGTGATTGTAGACTGCCCACCCGACCCTGTGACCATCTGCCTGTGATGCTAGCGGATCTCAAATGCCTCGGCTTGGCACCCACGATCCTCCACTCTCTCCTCTGTCTCATCTCCACCTGCTGCCTCTCTGCCTTCACACCACCTCCACTCCTGCACAACTGGCCACCTGTCACTTGCCCCTGCTGTTTCCTCAATCTGGAATGTTCTCTCAAACCTGATGGTAACTCGGGATTGAGAGGAGGAGGCTGCTCCTCCAGGAACCTTCTCTTACCTGCTGGCCGGCACAGCGCCCCCTCTGTCCCCAGAACACCAGGTACTTCCCCCACTTTCTACCCCAGAAAGCAGATATCACCTGCTCACAGCCAGTGTCACCTCTCCCTTGTCCCCGCACAGCCCACTAGCCCCTCCGAGGTGAACACTGCATCCCCGCCCTCCTAGGGCTCACTGGACATGCTCCGTAAAAGCTGTGGTGATGCAAACATTTATTGAGCACCTACTATATGCCGGCCACAATGCCAAGCACGTCACAGGTATTTTCTCATATTGATCTTTCACAATAACAAGTGAAGGTGGGCACTTTGATGATGGCTGTTTTACCAAAGAGGAAACAGAGGTGAAGATAACGCAAGCAGCTCACTTAAGGTCACAAAGCAGATGTCATGGAGCTGGAACAGGAACCCAAGTTCTGGCTCCATCAGTTGTCCTTTTAACCACATTTTAATTCTGTTTCCTGTTCCCTTTTCAGCTTTGCAATGTAGTGACCCATGCCAACTGACACCACCCCTAATATCGCTCTATGGGTCCCTAGCATTCCATCACATTGATGCAACATAATTTGCTTAACCAATCCTGTCATTAGTATATGTCCAATGTTCTGACCATATTTTCTCAAATGGTTAACCAATTATCCCAGCACTATTTAATGAGTAATTCATGGTTTTTTCCCCCTACTGATTTGAAATGCCACCTTTATCATATAGTGATTACATATATTTAAGTTATTTTCTTATGTTGGCTCATTTGTTTAATTGTGTTAATTCATAGTTTTGAGTCATTATACCTTCACAATGCACTTGATTCATTCTTTCAGTCCATCCATCCATTCATTTTTTTCATTCACTCATTCACACACTCACTCACGTACTCACCAAGTGTGTCCTGAGTGTGTCTGTGGGGCAGAAGCTGTTCTACAAACCGCAAATCAACAGTGGACAATGGAGCCGTGAGTAAAATCACCCTCCCGGGACTCGCATTTTAATATCTGACCTTGGAAGTGGCTCCCACCTCGATCAATTTCATTCATTAAGATGTTCTTAGGTGTTCTTGCCTATTTATAACTCCCAGTGAACTGATGTTGGCAAGTTAGAAAACACATTTGGGATTTAATTGGCACTGAATTAAATGTATGGATTAATCTTAATGGAATTGACAATTTTTAATCTTCTTTTCCATGAACACAGCAGGAGTTCACACATAGTCAATTCTTATTTTTATGTTAAGTTTGGTCTCACACATTTACTGCTAAGATTGTTGTTAAGTATTTTATATTTTTGTTGCCATTGTGGATGTCATCTTTTTTCCATCATATATTCTAGATGATTAATGCTGGTACATAGGAAAAGTATTGATTTGTGAATATTTCTTTTAAGTCAGCATCTTACTGAATTCCCTGATTAATTGTAATAGTTTCTAGTGGAGCTTTTGGATTTCCTAGGTAAATAAGCATATAATATGTGAAAAACAATTTTTGCCCCTTTTTCTCTCGTAGTTTTCCCACATATTTGTTTTTTTTCTTTTCTTTTTTTTTTTTTGTTGTTGCATTGACCAGTGCAAGATTTCCAGGGGGTGCTGGTAAACATGTAACAACCAACTCTCTAGAGAAAACAACCTGATTTGTAGCATTTGCCAATTTCCATGGTGTAAGTACTTTCACCGTGGCCAATTTCAAGCTACAACATGATGTCGCTGGACTCGCTGGAAAAAGATGCAAACCTTTGCTCTCCCGAGCCAGTGGGAGCCAGCTCTAGCAGGTCACTGCGCAGAATACTAGACCCATGAGATGGTCCGTGGGGGAGGAAACACTGTGGTCAAAAATAAAAATTGAGAGGGCTGCATATATAAATATGTATCCACTTCCACCAGGTTACAATGCACATCAGCATACTAAAGGCTTTGAGAAATCCTGTAACATTTCCCACTTATTGGACCAATACAAATTTGGGGGAATACAGAATAGCTAAATCCTAGTTTGTAGCATTTGCCAGCTTCCACAGTGAAATACTTCCACCATGGCCGATGACACAATGGCACTGGACACCGTGGGGAGAGATGCACACCTTTCTAGATTCACAGTCCCCAGCTGCAGGTGGTTTCGCATTGTTGCCTAGCAATCCTTCCTTTGTTTCCCCGGTCAGCTCTCTCCTGTTCTCTTCTCTTGCCAACTTTCTCTGCTTCACCTGCGTTCTGCTCCTCCCTCCCCCAAGCTGGTGATGTCACAGCTTCCTCCCACCCAACCTGCTTCCTTATCCCCATCAGCGTCCACTGTTGCCTCCTTCCCTCCTGGAGGATGGAGGGGCCTGGGGCTTCCTCCCAGAGAAACGAACCCCAGGCCAGTACCAGTGCTCTGGCCCCTGGCCCCTTCTATCTCTGGGGGTCCATGCCACCAATTACCCCCTCTTCCTTCCCTCTCTACTGGAGCACGCTGATCCGCATTTAAACAAGCTCAGGTCCCTCCAATCCTAAAAACAAGCAGACAAGAACAAGTCCTCACCTTCCACCCTTCCATATCTTACTACCAGACCCCAGAACGCTATCCCCCAGAACTGTCTGCTCTGCTCCGCCTTTTCTCCCTGATTTCTTGAGCTCCTGCAACCTGGCTTCCTGTCCCAGCTCTTTGCAGAAACAACTGCCCTTGACGTCCCTCCAGTGACGCTGTTGCTAAATCTACAGCCGCATCTTTGTCCTCGATCGTCCTGACTCTGCGGCCGCTCTGCCTCCTCTCACAGCTGCCTCCTCTGCGGACCGCTCCCCCGGCTGCCAGGACTCTGAGCTCCCGGACACCCTCCCACCCTGCTCGGGCCTGGCTGCTCTCCCGGTCCCCTGGAGTCCCCCGGGACTCCCCCCAGCCTCCCTTTCCCATTGACCTACACTCTTTCCTCCTCAGTGTCGGCAATCACCTCCATGCTCTGGACCCCCGCGTCTCCCCGGGCCCAGGCCAGATGTTTAAAGATGGCACTCAGTGGACCTCTGGGGAGAAATGATTGGGGTGATAATGGTCACGGGGACACTGGGACAGCCAGCCAACGAGCAGAGCAATGAGATTATGGTTCGGGAACAAGGGCAGGGCCTGGCCTGCAGCCAGAGACTGGGGATTGGCGGACACAGGCTCCTTTGGGTGTGAACCAAGGACAGACATGCAACTGTTCTCTGTCTCATCACCCAGGGGACTGTCCTCAATGTCACTGCTGCACGCAGGCCACATCATAGGGCCCTACGGGGATTGCCCTGTTTCCTGCCACATCAGTGACAGCAACCAAGAAGGCGGGGGAGCCATGGGGTCAGCATGGTGGCCAAAGCTGGCCATCAGCCCGCCACGCATGGCAGCTGTGCCCTGGGCCTGCCCTCACCCCTGCCACTGGCTCCCAAGGTCACCGGTGTGGGCGCAGGTGGACACGGGGCTCCACGCCTTCCTGCGCCAGCTTTGATAAGGAGCCTGTCGGGAGGCCTGGGGTCGCAGCAGTTCCCCTGGGTAGTAGCTCAGAGACCATTTTTTGTTGCTGTGGATGTCCCCAAATAACTAACTGATGGTCTTCAGTAAGTTAGCTGAGCTGTCAGAAGCTCCATGTTCTAACCTGTGAAGTGGGGATACTCATCTTATACCTGCAGGCTGTTCGCAGGAGTGCGTGCTGTCATGGAGAGACAGGCTCCCCGCGCAGTGCCTGATGGGCCGAGGGAGCCCCGGACACGGCAGCGGGTTCCACCTCCGTGGCTGCTTCCCTCGAAGTCCGGAGAGAAGTGGCCCCAGGACGAGACAGACGGACAGACAAGCCCTCCAGTGCCTGCAGGCCTGTGGGCCCGACTCTGGCTGCCCCCTCCTCTGTGACTGGTGGGGGAGGGAGAGCCCCCTCCCGGACAGTGTGGGAACTCTGCGCCCCCTTTCCTCTGTCACGGAGGCCTATATTAAGAACGTTAAGTGTCAGTGCAGACGCGTTAACTGCTGATGTGCGGGTGAAAGGCAGGTGGAACGCAGGTGCGTTGAAGGGAAGAGAGAAGTCAGGAGGTAGAAAAAAGCAAGGAGGAGGCACAGAGAGAGTGCGGAGAGAGAGAAAAGCGAGATTAAATTAATTAGGGCTTGCAGCAGGAGGAAGCAGGAAGAGCGGGGAATGTGAGGACCGTCACTGAGACTTCGCTGAGCATTCCGGGAGGGCTGTGGACTCCGGGCAGCCTGACCACCCCCAGGGTCGGGAAGAGGCGGGCTCAGGCCTGGACCTCCACGCCCTGCAAAGAGCTGCACTGGGGGAGCGCGCGGGGTTGGTGAAGGAGCCCCGGAGAGCAGACTGACTGTGAAGGCGGCTGTCAAAGCAAGGCACTGTTGCTAAGGGAACCGCCTGGGAAGAGACTCTGAAGATGAAGTCACCCCACCTCCGCAGCAGCCGCGGGGGGGTGGGAGGGGGCCCAGTGCTTCATCCAGGTCTGCTCTGCTGTCTCCCCAGCCAGGCTTCCCTCCCTGGAGAGCGGGGAACCTGCCTCGTCTACCTGCGTCCCGGTCGGGCTGCTCCTTAGCAAGATGGGGCCACGTGGGTGACGACCACTGACAGTGGCGGCCAAAGAAAACTTGGAGAAAGTGTCCTGAAGCAAAGGAGCTCGGAAGGGGACAGTGACACGTGCCCATCCAAGGGCCCTCTGGTGCTAAAGGAGTTCCAGAACCCCAGGCCATAACTGTACAGGAAGATATCTGTGATGGTGGATGAGGGTCACAGTGGCTCATAAAGGGTTTTAAATTGAATTGGGAGGAGCAGTTAAATGGGGGAGGTGGGGCGGCACCCCACACTGTGCATGGGCTCTTTGAAGCATAGGCTTGGGACGAGCACCCCGTCTTCTCCATCACTTTCCATTGCCCAAAGCAAGTCCCAGGCCAGCCCAGATTCGAGGGGTGGGAACGAGACTCTGCTCTGGGACACAGGGAGAGGTGGTCTTGTCTGCAGCCAGCCCACCACAGTGGTGATTAAGAACACGGGTCGGACTCAAATTCTCACTCACAAACCGCTCTCGGGGTGGTCATGGGTAAGTTCCTTTCCTTCTCCGAGTCTCTGCTTCCTCATTTAAAAAGTGGTCAAAGCAATTTGTCCTCCTGCAAGAGTTCTGTGACAATTCAGAGAAACCATGCATTGCAAGTGCCTGGCATGGTGCCTGGGACCTAGTGGGTGAGAGCCAGTGGGGCTCCCTCCTTTTATCCCAGGAGAATGGGGTCCTGTGGATGAGGGTCTCATTGCTTCCTGCTCTCGGAAAAAGGCTGCGGCCAGGCTGGGTGTCCATTCCACCTCCACTCCTCCCCCCCTTTCCTCTTGCCCCCTCAGGAACCCTCGTGCTGTGACTCCCAGCACCCCGGGTCTTAAGGATAGTTAAGTAGCAAACTATGTGTTCATAATAAAATTTGCCTGCTTCTCACAGACATCCAATTTGCTTACCATCCAAAGAGAAGAATTGGGTGCCTGCTTCCGAAATTGCTTTAATCTCTGCCACAGAATGCTTCTGGCAGGGTTTTTCAACTGGAAAATGGGAAATGAGTTAGAAACAATGGAGGAATGTGAATAATCTCTCTTAAGATGTTTGATCTTGAGACCAGATGAAGTTGAAAGCGATTTCCCGGTTCAGTCAGACAGCAGTGGGCAGAAGGGGAGAAGGCTGGGTCATCCAAGCCAGACTGGGCCCCAGAGCCGGCCAGGAAAAGGGCCTTCCCCTTTGCCTGATCCAGAGGACACCCCCTAGTCCCTGTAAAACTGGCAAACTACGTACTGGATGGGACACAACCCCCAACACCTCAAAGTTAAGCATGACCCAAGTCCTTTGGTTTCTCCATATACCCATGTCTTAGGTTAATGGTTGACATCATGAACCCATGCCTTTATGTAATAGATGTTTGCGGTGGACCTACTATGTGCCACGGCCTGTCCTAGTCAATGGACCTCCAGACTTAAAGAAAACCCATTCCCTTTCCTTGAGGAACTCAAGAGAGGTGGCTGGGACCAGGACAGAGAGTCAGGAGCTAGTATTTATGGAAAGACTACTCCGCGAAGGTGTGGTCTGGAGACACCGCATTCGTCAACCTACCGCACCCTTGCAGAACTCGTGAGTTGGGGATCCTTGTGCCCTCTTTTCAGATGGAAAAGTGGGCTCAGACATGAGTATCTGACTCTTCCAAGGATGGGACCCAGAGGGAACTGCAGTCCGTGCCCTTTGCCTGGGGCAGTCCTCTGCCCAGGCAGGTGGCATAGGCAGGGTAGGGCAGGAAGGCGCAAAGGGGGGCTCAGGGTGCCAGGAAAAGATGCAGGCGGCGCAGGCCCTGGGGAGGCAGAATCTGCAGCAGGGAGGACCTGTGGCCCCTGGCCAAGCTCAATGTGGAGAGGGGGCCCGGCCTTAGGTCTGGGAAGGGACACACTCTCAAAGCCAAGGGAGACGGGATGAGGGGACACACTGACACAGACAAATATCACCTTGCAGGCCTAGAGAGACATGCACACTTACTTATAAGTACATCTACACAACATGTACCACCCAAAGGTGCCTAGGTGTGTCTGCACCCACCTATGTTCACAGGGGGTCTAACTCTGTAAACTCCTTGGGGGCAGGGACCTCATCAGTCTTGCTCACCACTCTGTCCCCAGCACAGCTCCTGGCACAAAGTGGGCTCCTACACATAATGAAGAAGTCGACCTCCATTCCCACTGGTGTGAGCCCACAGACACCTGCACACGAGATCTGTGTGCAGGGTGGTGATGCTGGGGGGAGGGGTGCTGTCAAGTCTCTGCGGCCCCCAGCAGGGCTGGACCACTGCAGGTGCAGCCTGGACGGTGGGCTGGGCCCTGGCGTCTCCTGGCTCTCTGTCACTGCTCCTCCAGCCTGGCCAGGCTTAGGGACCCAGCCCATCCGGAGGTCTCTTTGTCCAGCATTCCTGCCCTCCAGGCTCCATGGAGTGACCCCAGCCCCCCTAATAACATCTTCCACCGGAGCCTGGCCTCTTGGGGGTTCGAGTGGGGGCTTAATGCATTATTGATTTCCCCAAGAAGGGAAAGTGCTGCAGCCATGGGTCCAGGTAGCTTATTTTGTGCGTCGATGACATTCAGGTACTAGTGAAAAATTATACCAATTATTAAATCAGCCATTATTACTTCAAAGTGCAATCAGTTGTCACAGCAGAGAGAGCTTGCACGGCGCGTTATTAGTCGGGCTGTGTGCACAGGGAAAGTGCTGAGAAGGGAGACTTTAACCAAAGGGCAAATGCATGAAATTTACTTAGAAATAGCGATTTATCACCCCTGGGTTTCCTACTGCTCCAATCCAGGCAGACACTTCACTGGCAGGAGACAGGCTCCGCGCCGCCCCTGCCTCCTGCAGCTCCCACCCTGACAGGAAATGAAAAATTGAGAAGTCGTTGTAACAGCTTAAAGATGCATTATCCCTTTTGATGTGCAATTTGAGCTTCATATCCAAAGGCAGATGAAATCACAGGCACCCACGCCAGGCAGAGAGAAGCACCTTTCTGAGTTTGGGGAGGGGGAGGGCACCTGACCTCGCCTGGCCCACCTCTCCACCTGGGGGGGTTGCGAGGGAGGCCAGGAGTGGGGTCATGGAGAGAGAGATCTCAGGCCGGGGTGGGAGGGGCGGAAGGAAGAGAGAGTGAAGGGAGAAAGACAGGAGACAGACACAGAGAGAAAGAGACACAACAGAGAGTAAAAGGGAAAGAGAGCGAGAAATAAAAAGAACAAAACTGAGGCGAGGTGTCAGACTAATACAGAGAGTGAGAGAAAAGAGATGAACAGACAGGAAATGACCAACAGGAACCAAGTGGGAGCACTGGCCACTCACCCCAGGAGGCGTGACCCCAGATCAAGAGTCAGGACAGCCGAGGGGAGCGGGGAGCCCTCACCTTACCTCCCAGTGGGGGCTCTCGGCTCCACTGCTGTGTGACCCTGAGCAAGTCCTGGCATCTCTCTGAGCCTCTGTCCTTGCTTGGCAGGTGGGCTCACAGAGTAGCGAGGAGAGCTGGGATCCTGCGCCGGCAGAACGAGCCCGTCCTGGCATCCCGGGGCTCCGGCCACCCTCAGAGGGCCCACCTGCGGGCAGTCACAGCTCGTAGGGGCCCCGAGGGAAGCACCCCCCTTCCCCGTGCTTTCGTTCCCCAGACACCAGCCGCTGAGGACTTCAGACCCAACCACCTGCCAGGCTGCTCCGTGGCCTTGCAGCCAAGCCTGCTGCTTGAGGACACGGGACGGCAGGGCTCACAGGAGAGCGCCCGTGGACGATGCTCCCACCACCCCACTTCGCACACGCCCCCACACAGCTGCAGCAGAACGTCTCGGGGGGCTGGAGTGCGTGCAGGGAGCACCGGGTCAGCGTCCGACTGACCTGGGCAGCTCCACACCAACACCAACTCCCCGAGGACAGTTTTACTCGTCTCCCCTGTCACTCAGATATTTGTTGAATGCATAAATCACTTGCCACCCTCAAGCTGAGTGACCTTGGGCAAGGTACTTCACCTTTCCACCCTTCGCTTTATCGTTAGCAAAAGAGTGCCTGCTTCATGCACCATTGCGCAGCGTGGACAAGATAAGGCAGGGGCAGTCACCCGACCCATAAGAGGAAGTGAGAGGCTTTTTATTATCATCAGGAGGAAGAAAGAAGGAGAGTAGGATACAGGTTAAGGGTGTGATCTCTAGATGATGGGGTTAAATTTTTATTTTCTTTCCACTGTTTTCTGCATTTGTGAAGTTGAATCTAGCTTTATAATCAGACAGAAATAATAAATTGTAATACATTTGCTTTCACACAAGTAGGAAATTGTATCGTAAAGTTCTCGGGGAGAGTGAGGGCGTGTCCCCGGGGGCTCAGGGCTGTCCTGAAGTCCAGGCATACATGTGGGGTCCCCAAAGTCCCTGACCCCATTTCCTCCAGTGTGTTGGGGAGGGTGCCCTGGCACGTGTGCCAATTAGGTTCACCTGTGCCCGCCAAGCCGGCTCACAAAGCCAAGTGTGAGGCTCTTTCTAGGTACGCTGACACCATCATGTGCCAGAATGACATGGGTCCCTTTCGTTGCCTTCCCAGGAGCCTGGAAGCTCATTGCCAAAGACATGTCTTGCCCGAGGCCACCTTGCCTTTGCTGTGCCCGCCTTCCTGGCTCTTCCAATCCCTGTGGACTCTTACAGCCAACCCACGGGGCGGTAGCGTTACTCCCATTTCAGAGGTGAGAAAGGTGAGGCTCGGAGGGGGGTGTGATTTGCTCCGAGTGCATCAGGGGTGAGGCAGGATGCACCCAGCTGTCTGACTCCTGGCCTGTGCCCTTTCCATGACACCATCGTGCAGCTAACAGATGGCGGAGAGGAGGCAGAACTAATCAACTCCTCTATCGATTCCATCCCCTCCATCGAGGAGATTGATCTTCCCATTAGCAAGGGGCAGGCGAGAGGGACTGGAGGCCCAGCCGGCAGCACGGCGAACACTGCCCTGTCTGCGTGCAGGTCGTCTGGCCCGGACGAGAGTGGCCGAGGCCCTCAACCAGCAGACTGCGTGGCACCTCGGAGGGACCCTGTGACGGGCCGGGGATAAAGGAGGGCTCTGTAATTCACCACGGTCGTGAGGGGCCACAGCTCTCAGGCCGCCCCTCTGTCCATCCTTCCTCCCTCCCTCCATCTCTTCACTCATCTAAGTCTTTGTGCATTCCTCCTCTGTGCCACGCACCGTGCAAGATGCTAGGGCTCCCCAGGGGACTTTAACATATCCCCAGCCCCATCAAGGAGCGGGGAACAGGTTGCAATTTATTGTGGTTCACATCCTGCAAGGGACGGCAGTCACTGAGTTGATGAGTGAAGCCCCAGGCCACAAAATAATCCAGATTTTAAATCCTCCTAGAAGTTGGTCTTCCTCCTATGAGAAGACTCATTAATCTTTTTTATTTTTCCTCCCTTAGAATGGAAGTTTGATGAGGGTAAGGACCATGGCCTTGCGTATGTCTCCCCACTGTCCCTCCGGCATTTGACCTTGTGCCTTGCACATGGTGGGGCTCAATAGCTATTTATCGGATGGGTGGGGGGTGGATGGAGGAAGAAGGATGGATGGATGGATGCAGGATGGATGGATGGATGGATGATGTACAGATAGATAGACGGATGAAGTGTCTGTAGCTCAGAGAGGCCCCTAGTCTCACATCTGAAAGACTTTAAGAGCTTATCCCTTCATACATATGTTTCTGCAGCACAGATACCCCCTTTTGATTTGCTCGCCTCCAGTGAAGGGAGCTCACTACCCAGCCCGGCAGACCATTCCACGGCTGCAGGGCTCTTTCTGGCGAGTCCCCGTCTGGGCCAAGCAGAGACTGGGAAGCTGCCTCCCACCGTGCAGTTGAATCCTTCGTGAAATAAGTGAAGTCATATCACTGAAGGCAGTGAGTCTTCCCCTCCATGGACAAAGCACCTCCACAGGCCTCCATCTGTTCTTATTATCTCCAGTGCTTTTACATCTGGAGGGTCCCGAGTTCACGCAGAATTAGCAAGATATCTAAGTGACACACCCTGAGGAGGGAACACTGGGTAAATTCCCGCTAGACCAGAAATGATCAGGACTATCACCTCCTTTGTTTTAGACTCTATATACCTATTAATGTAGCCTGAGATCAGAGGTCAAAGGATCTAACACAGGTGGAGGTGCTTTGTGCTGTGTCTGGCACGGTGCTACACAAGATTGTGCTGGAAGTTTCCAGAACTACTCGACGTATTCAGGGCCAAACAACATTTAAAGCCAAAACAAGCATGTAGTAAATGGATGGCTGGAGGATGAGTTTGCGTTGCAGAAACGAGCGTTAATAAAGTAGAAGAAATCCCGTGAGGTGAGGATGTAGGCATGGCCAGCAGTGTCGCACACAGTAGGGGTGGGACAGCTCTCTTTTCCGGGCCTGTCACACTTCAGCCACATGCTGGGTTTGAATTCCTCTGAATCACCCAGACCTCCCTCCCACAAACCAGGTTGCAGACTCACCCCGTGCGGTCCTCCTCGGTTGTTAATGGGGGATGTGGATTCAGTGGCCCTCCCATTTTTAGAGCACCGACTGCGTGCCCAGACTCCAGCTCAGTGCCTCACCAACATCCTCCTTGCTAAATTTCATCTTTGTGGTGGGGAGCAATTCGTTTCCCTTATTCACCAGTGTCCCCGAGCACCTGCTGTGTGCCAGGCCACATGCCAAAGACAAGGAGGTGACAATGGGCAGGACGGCTGTGCTTCCTGCCCTTACCAAAACAGTCCACAGCTGATGGGGCCCGGGAAGGAGAGACACACCTTTGCTGGTCTGTGTCCAGGGAAATTCAGGTCCCAAAGGGCCTCTCTGGGGCAGGGTCTCGATGGCGGTGAGGAGAGTGAGGTGCTCATTCTCAGGGGCGTGCAAGTGGGCAATCAGCCCTTAAGAGCGAGTTTCTCATGCTAGCCAGGCGGCTCAGGTGGTTGGAGCATCGTTCCATACACCAAAATGTTGCAGGTTCGGTCCCCAGTCAGGGTGCGTACAGGAGGCAACTGAAGGATGTTTCTCCCTCACAAATGTTTCTTTCTCTCTCTGTCTCTCAAATCAGTAAATATATCCTTGGGTGAGGTACCTTTAGCACCTCACTGGCCTCATGCTGGTCCCAGCCCTTGGCTGTGGAGTTCTGCCCAGGGAGGGAGGAACCGGCTCTCCCTGGGCAGCCCAGTAGGGGCTAGGGGTACCCACCTGGCTGCAGGGGCAAGTAGAGATGAGCAAGCTGGGCTGGAGAGGCAGTTCAGAGAGGCAGGGAGGTGGGGAAGGGGGTGATCACTCGTACATGGAACAGACACAAGTCACTCAGTCTTTCAGCAGCAAAAAATTTCTGTCGCTCATTGTAACGAAGGACCCACCGCGCCTCCCCAGGAGGAGGCTGTTTCTCAAGGCGCCCTAGCCCTGGGGCTTGAGATCCTCCCCCTACCTCCTAGCCCAAGAACAGACAGCCCGAGCCCTCTCCGCATCCTGCCTGCAGCTGCCGAGGGAGGCCCAGGGTGGGCAAAGGCTGGCGGTAGGACACAGAAGGGCGGCCTGGCTCCAGGCGCAGAGGCGATGCCCCCGAAGGCGCCTGGGGCTGGGGCGGGGGCTCCCAATTACAGCCTCAATCAGGCCTCGGAAGGCCCCGCTGTGGAAATGAGAGCCGGAGCCAGCGACTGCCTCTGGCACGTGGAAAACTCCAGATCTATAACTTCCTGGAACTTAATTAGCTGCTAACTTCAAAGATGCATTGGGGTTTGTGTAATAGTCCCTGCGCCGCTCAAGGACTGCAAAACCTGGGAGAAAAATGGGGCCATCTGGCTTGGAAATGGAATGAGACAAAAGGCTTTCAACTCAGGGCTCCCTTCAGCCGAGACCTGAGAAAGAGAAGCATCATTATGACACCTCCCCTTTATGGAGTGTTTACGGGGTGCCGAGCGCTCCGCTAAGCGCTTCGCATGCGGGCTTTTTAATGTGCATGGTGTTTCCGTGATGTGGGCCTCATCGTCAGCAATGACAAGTGGCAGTCCAGAGGGCACAGCCACACACATCTGTCTGACTGCGGAGCCCCAGGGCCTCCCCGCCATCCCTGCCGCAGAGTCACTGCTCCGGGGCCTCAGTGCGCTCCCGTCACTCACACCCTCCTGGGAGAGGGTGGGCCTGGGGCACCAGGGCCTGAAGATGACCTCCTGCCCCTTCCCCTGCACCCTCACTCACGCAGCCTGTCCTCATGCAGGCTGGTAACCGGGCAGACACCTGGCCCCTCCCGGGGCCTCCGCCACAGGGGATGTTAGCTAGGGTAAGTTCTACTCGCTGCTGTAACAAATCAACTTCCAAACCTTAGCAGTTTCACACAACAGAGGTTTTGCTCCCACTGGGGCAAAGGGATAGCTCCACGGGCATGGGGAGGCCTATGTTCTGCTCGGTACCATCACTAGGCGACCCAGGCACCTTGCATCTGTGGCTCTTCTGTCCCCTAGGGCCTCAGGGTTCTCCGTGAGAACCTCACTTAAAGGCGTTCCTCACATCCAGATGTCTCTCCCTTCCAGGTGTCCCTCGTATCTGGGTGTACCTGACACCCGGCCATATTCTATTGGCCAGACCAAGTCACACAGACATGTCTTTGCAAGGCAGACTGGGAAGGCAGGAGGAAAGAAGAATGAAGTCTGTCCCATCCATCCATCTGTTCATTTAGTCATTAAAAATCTGATGAGTTCTGCAGTCGGCTGGGCACTGAGCAGTCTTTTAGAGGGAGCAGTGAGTAAAACGAACCACGGCCTTGTCCCCATAGTTTCGAGCCCAAAGGGAAAGAGCAGCATAAAATCACAGCAGTGACGTACGTTTATTCTTACTAAAACTGGACTAAGTGCTACTAAACAGGGGTCAGGCAGCATGTAGCACTGGAGCCTGAGGAACACTGAGGAATCCAGGGGGGGCTTCCCAGAAGAAGTGACTTTTATGCTGAGCCCTGAAGAATGAAGACTAGAGAGCTCTTGCCCCTAGAAACAGCCCTGAACCAATGAGAGAGGCAGAAATGCATAAATACCCGTGCACGCTCCCCTGCCTTTCTGGTGGGACCGCTGTGAGGCAGGTCCTGCCACGGCTCCCGAAACCCCGCAGCAGGATTCCCCACAATGGAAACCTGCTCGATGACTCGCCTTCCGCGAGCTCCCTTCCTTGCCCTTCCTTCTCTGTCCCACTGGCGTTCCCATGGACCACCTGCACTGAGACCTTCCTCTCAAGTTCTGCTGCAGAGACACCCAAACCAGGACAGCAGGTTTGCTCCTAGCAGGTTATTCGACTGGTGAGCTGCCCTCTCGGTGGTTCTCTGATGGGAGGATGCGGTGGGGCCAGTGGTTAACACCAGGCGAGGTGTGCCTTCCAGGTCCCCTGCAAACCAACTCGGCGGCACACAGCTGGTGTAAAAGGTCAGACCTGCCCCCTGTCAGTTCACCCCGCTTCCCTCTCCGGGCCTGGATTTGGGGGCCGGGACCCCTCTGCACAGGCACATCTGCGGTGCAGAGCAGCCGCCACGCTCGCCTCCCGCCGCCCACTGAGCACCGGCTCTAAGTTAGCTGTCTCATAATCGGTGCTCAGATGGAAGAAAAGCAGCTGTCGCCGAAGCCACGTCAATCTGAGCAGTAAAAGGTTTGGGCAAAAACATATTTTATTGTTCTTGCTGTCAGAAACATAAAGATTTAAGGGGCATGTGACTCGGTAATTGCTGTGGACTTTTTTTCCCCTTGACAATAAACATAAAACTTAAAACTGTATTAAAATCATTTGACAATTTTTATGCTCAAAGAGCCCAGAATGAATAATGGTGGGGTTTTTTTTTTTTGCATCTAAAATGCACTCTCTCGTCAACCTATAAAACTGTCAGAAATAAATTCATCAAAAGCAGATTATATAATTAAAAGTCGCTATTTGTGTCTCTGCCCAGTTGGGATTGGAGTTGTTCCATTCTCTCTCTCTCTCTGTCTCTCTGTCTCTCTCTCCCTGTCTTTATCTCTCTCTCTGTCTTTCTTAAATTTAAAAAATGTTTTTAAGTTGCAGATGATGGCAAACTGAAGTTCAGCTGCTTTGTCCAAGGGAGATGATAAAATGAGGGCTCCACTGAACAAACAGAGATTTTCTGCTGGAGCCAGCACCCCCCCCGCCCCCCGTGCCACCCCGGTCTTCCTGCCACAGTGACATGAACCCACCCACCCAGAGAAGCTGTGGGGTGAGCATGAGAGGGGCATGCCCCCACTAGGACACGCTCCTTTCCTGACCTGGCAACGTGGAAGGGAAGCTGTGGCAGAGACTTTCGTGCGCCCCCACCCACCCACCTCCCTCTCTCCTTCCGCACCTGCACACAGGAGAATCCGCCCCCCAGCCCCCAGCGGTTAGGCGGACCTATGGCACTTATTCTACCCAATGGGCTGTGAGCATCAGGGGTGTGTGTCACTTTAGGGCTCAAGTGTTAAGTGCTGGCTGAAAACCCTCCAGCACTTTCTGACCCTCCACCCTGACTATGGAGGGACACGGGTTCCTGAAGGTGCAGTTACAGGAGGGTGAGCCTGTGACAGCCTGGATTCCTGAGTCCCCCTATGGAGGACATTGCCCAGGAGTGTCACTAGACCAGCAACAAGCTTTCTGTGGGAAGCCACTGAGACCTGGAGGTCAGTTTGTTACCTCAGCATAACAGAGCCTATCCTGACTGTGTTCAAATGCAGACTTTTGTGTTATTCAGCTAAGGTGACACCAACAGTCAGGGAATGGTTGCCAGTGAAAATACAGTTTGTTATATTCACACATCCCAAGAGGAGGGGGTAAGCTCTCCAGGAGGGGCCACACGGGGAAGCACCAGGGTGGGTCAGGAAGCAGAGGACGTGAGGGGGAAATATACAACGGTCCTTACTGTGGTCATGTGAGAAGGAAGGGGTGAGACTGGTGAGCTGGCTTAGGAGTGGCCAGTCTGAGTAATTTCCACAGGCTCGGTCCCTAGCTGTCTGGTGCTGGCCCTGGGGTGTTAGAGCACGTGGAGTGTCAGAGCCCAATACGAGAGCTGCCTGGGGCTGTGGGCTCTCTATGGGTTGGTTTGTATGGGAAGGATGCACTCTCAGGTG
Source organism: Trachops cirrhosus (assembly GCA_028533065.1). Classification (NCBI taxonomy): domain Eukaryota; kingdom Metazoa; phylum Chordata; class Mammalia; order Chiroptera; family Phyllostomidae; genus Trachops; species Trachops cirrhosus. The sequence goes on from CM052540.1 coordinate 6,677,160, forward strand.
AGTCATTGACTCTCTCTAGGGATTGGCTCACTCTGGGAGGGGCAGTCCCTCCGGGGGCAGCAAGGTCCTAAGAGGTCAAAGCATCAGGCTGAAGAAAGAGCTAAAGGAGAGATGGGGAAGGAGGGAAGTTCAAGTGTGCAACATTCTCTGAGCCTTCCACATGGGCTGGGGCTTCACTGTCACTACCCCAAGGGAGTGGGAGTCAGCCCCACTTCACAAACGAGATCAGAGAGGCTCAGAGAAGCTCCATAGCTTGTCCAACATGACACGGTCATCTGGTCACCTGGTCCAAAGCGTGTGTGGGAAGCAAAATATGCAGGCTTTTCAGGGTGAGTGGAAAACTCTGCTTCAACTAAGTCAGAGGAGGGAGGGACGTGGGGACTTGCTCTTAATTTAGGGCTGAGGGGCTGAGCGACTGGAAGGGACCCTCACCAACTTCAGGAGGTCTCAGGCTATGGCTCCTACCCCTTCAAGGATGTAAGCATTTTTTGTCATGCTGCAGAAGAATCCTTCTATTTTTGCTTTGCCAAGAGAGGTTTTTCTATGAAATAGATGCTGAATGTTATCAAATGCCTTTTTATCACCCCTGTTTTTTTCCCTTTTGGCCTATTAATATGATGAATTATATTAATAGAGTTCCTAAAATAGAACTGTCCTTGCTTTCCAATAATATGCCCTACCTGGTCATTGTGGAATATTCATTTAATATATTGCTGGATTCAATTTGCTAATATTTTATTTAAGATGTTTGCATCTATATTTGAAAATGAGATTAGCCTGCAGCCTTCTTCTTTGCGCTGCTATCTTTTGTCAGGTTTATTTAGCTTTGTAAACGAGTTGGAAGGGCTTCTGGTTCTAGAAAGGCTATGGAACAGACATCCCCAAAATCTTCCTTCCATAAACACCAGGAAATGCTCGATACCATGTAACGCATACTTGGGCTTACAGAAGCATAGAGGAAATTTCCAGGGGCAAGAAATAAAGTGGGAGCTGAAAACCAGAGAGGTAAGCACCCGAGCTGTCACGGCAGGTGGCCAAGGGGAAGGGTGGGAGAAACACGATGCTGTCACAAGGAGTGGAGACCAGGCTGTGAGTCTGAGTGAGAAGAGAAGCTGGACCTTACATCCCAGGGGCTGTGCTCTCAGTGGGCGTGGACTTGAGAACAAATCTCCCCAATGGCCCAGGCAGCGAAGGGAGAGAATAAAGAAAATGAGAGAATCAGCACTGGTGAAGAAAATGGTTGAGAATTATCCAGAATGTATTTTTAATATTCGAAACTCACCAGTGAGCGACGGAAAAGATACTCAACATCACTGATCGTTAGGGAACGCAAATCCAAGTTACAAGGAGATGCCAACTCAGAGAAGATGGCCACTGGCAAAATAAAAATAAAAACAGCAACGAAATAACAAGCACTGGCGTGGACGTGAAGAAATCCATGGAGCTTTGTGTCCTGGTGGTGGGGACGTAAAATAGTGCGGTCATTATGAAAAACAGTATGCAATTCCTCAAAAAATTAAAAATAGAATTATCATGTGATCCAGCAATTCCACTCCTATGTACAGTATGTATCCAAAAGAATGGAAAAAGAATGAGACCTCAGAGATAATTGCACATGCGTGTTCAATGCAGCATCATCACAATAATCAAGATGGGGAAGCAACCCAAAGGTTCACTGAGAAATGAAACGGGTAAACAAAATGTGGTATAGACATACAATGGAATATTATTTGGCCTTTAAAAGGAAGGGAATTCTGACTCATGCTACAACATGGATGAAACTTGAGGACATTATGCTGAGTGAAATAAGCCAGCCACAAAAAGACAAAGACAGTGTTACTCCCCTTATATGAAGTACCCAGAGTAGCCAAATTCACAGAGACGGAGTGCAGTATGGTGGTTGCCAGGGGCTGGGGGGGAAAGGGAATGAACGGAGTTTCAGTTCTGCAGGATGAAAACTGTTATGGGGACGGGTGGTGGGGGTGGCTGCCCAACAATGTGAGTGTACTTAATGCCACTGAACGGTACACTTGAAAATGCTTAAGATGGTAAATTTTGTGTTATATGTAATTTATCACAATTTTTAAAAGTAACTTTTAAAATTTTCCAACTCAAGAAGTCTAACATGTCATGAGAAGAATAATTCAACATGAATCCATATCCTGACACACCATAATGAAATTGTAAGACACCAAAGTCAAAGAAAAGAACTTTAAAAATAATCAGAGAGAGAAAATGATCCTGACTTCCAGTCAAGATGGCGGCATAAGTAAACACAGCTCGCCTCCTCGCACAACCACATCAAAATTACAACTAAAATATAGAACAACCATCACTCAGAACCATCAGAAATCGAGTTGAGTGGAAGTCCAACAACTGCAGAATTAAAAAGCCACATCCAGGTCGACTTCTGGCCAAGATGGAGGCATAGGTAGACATACTTTGCCTCCT
>CM052540.1:6680110-6709180 GCA_028533065.1 Trachops cirrhosus
AAAAAAAATTAAGTATGGTAAAAAGTACAAAATAATATAATTGAATTAAACATAGACCTATTGGTAGCTTAAAATAAATGCAAATGGGCTAAACTTTATTGAGTTGAAAATCAGATTTCAGACTGAATTTTCAAAACCAAAATCGAATTATTTGTGAACAAGAAAAATAGAAAGTAAAGGGATAAAAAATTATACCAAGCAAATATCAACAAATAAAAATTGGAATGGCCATATTAATATCAGGAGGAAAAACAGACTCTACGGCAAAAACCTTGACTAGGTAAAAAGGATACCAACACTACACAATGACAAAGGGTACGCCTCACCTGTAACGCACACGCAGTAATTACGTTGTATTATTGTGCATGTACTTAATACCATAATATGTAAAGCAAAAATGGAAAAATCCACTATCATAGTGGAAAACTTTAAACAAAATCAGTAATTTATAGATAAAGTAGACAAAAATTTTGTAAGGTGGTAGAATATTTGAACGAGACAATTAATGTGTTGGAGCTCATGGGAAACCCAGACGCTGTAGCAAACAATTACAGAAAACCTAGTCTTTTCAAGGATGCAAGTCACATCTGCAAAAACGACCAATACCAGATCACGGAGCAAATCTCACCCAACTCCAAAGAGTAGCATAGCAATCACCCTTTATTACCACAGTGCAAAAGATTAGAATTAATACAAAGATAAGGATTGAGACAGCATAGTTGTAAATAACATATGGATCAAAAATGAGTAATTATGGACATTCAAACAAAACATATCAAAAAGTGTGGGCACAGCTAAACCTTGAAGGGCAAGGCTTAGGTTTACATTAGACAACAAGCAGGAAGGAAAATTAACAAATGAAATGCCCAAGTCAAGAATTAGAAAAATAATAACAATGTGACCCAAAAAAAGGAAAATGAAAGAAATATTGAAGGGCAGAAAAATTAAATTTAAAACCAAACAATGATAAAAATCAATGAAAACAAAACTAGTTAAAAAAAGAGAAGGCACAAATAAATGATATTAGAAATTACCAAAGAAAACAGTGACTTTTAAAATCATGAAAGAATGTTTTAAACAACTTTATGCTGACAAAATTGAAAACCTAGTCCAAAACGGCCAATTTCCTGGAAAATGTAACACACCAGACCTGTCCCAAGAAGAACGAGAAACTCTAAAGAGACCTATAATCATTAAAGATTAAACCAGCATTGTAACATTTAACCCCTCTCCATCCAAAAAATCCCCACCAGGACCAACATTCATCGAACAGATAATCAGAGTTGTATTAGGGCGCACCAGAGAAACAGAACCAACCGGAGACACACATATATCGCTCATATAGATATATATTACAAATACGAAACTAAATAAATACATAAAGAGATTATAAAAAATTGACTCACATGGTTATGAAGACTGACAAGACCCAGGAGCTGTGGTCCACAAGCTGGAGATCAAGAAAAGCAGATGGTATAATTCCAGTCCAAGTGCCGGCTGGCTTGAGACCTGGGAAAAGCCAAGTTTGAATTTGAGACCAAAGGCAGGAAAAAAACCACTGTCCCCGCTCAAGGCAGCCAGACAGGCATTCCTGCTTACTCAGAGGAGGGTCAGACTTTGGTTCTACTCAGGCCTTCCCCTGCTTGGACGAGGCCCACCCACATTAGGGAGGGCAATCTGCTTTACTCAGTTCACCGATTGAAACGTTACTCTCATCCACAACACTCTCACAGACACACCCGGAATAATGTTTGAACAACTAACCGGATACCCTGCAGCCCAGTAAAGTTGACACATAAAATTAACCAGCACACCAGATTTAAATAAACTATGTCAAAGCACAGTACTGTTTCCCAACTCTCTCTAGGAATTCGGTAGTATTTTAATTTTTTTAAAAAGATGGCCGTGTGATAAAGGAAAACAGGACTTTATCTCATGAACATGGAGGTAAAAATCCTGAATGAAATATTCACAGACAAAATCCAGCGTTGTACAAAAAATGGCAAAGTTGGATTTGGACTCATCATTTATTATGAGGAAATCTATGTATTTCATGACATTAACAAATTGACAGAGAAAAACCATAACATCATTTCAGTGTATCTACTAAAAATCATTTGAAAAAGTTCAATGCCCGTTCAGGAAGCCTTCATCTGCTACTTCTGGGTTTCGCTGTCTGCGGGGAGGAAGCTGAGATGCTGAGGCACAGAGGTCTTAGGGACATGCTGTGCAGTGAGCTGCGGCTCCACGCTGGGCTCTCAGGTCCACGCTGGCTGGGGTGCTGCCCTTCCCCTCCCTCTGGCCTCCAGGCAGGGCTGCAGTGGGCACCAGGGGCTGCATCAGGTGCTTCCAGGAGCTGCACCCCCACTCCCCCCAGCCCACCTCATCTTTGGGTTCTGTCTCCCTGTGCTCAGGTGGGTTACGGAGTTCTGATGGGTCCCTCATACTTACAGAGGCCTCCTAGCCTGGTAGTTAAGAGCATGGACTCTGGAGGTGGATGGGCCTGGCTTTGAGTTCAAGTCCGGCCACTTATTAGCTGTGTAACCTTGAGTAAGGGTCAGACCCTCTGGGCCTTCGCTTCCTATTATGCAAAATGGGGTCAACGACAGCACCTCTCCCCGGTGCTGTGGGGAGGGTTCACTACGAGAGGCCTGGGACGTTCTGGGCCCAGGGCTGGCGCACAGTGGAAGCACCATCAGTAGAAGTTCCAATGACTCGGGATGGGTGCGTCCCACCGAGGGCCAGCGCTTCCGCAGGCAGGTCCCTCCAGGATTGCTAGAAACTCTTCCCATTTCTAAGGCACCATTGTCCCTCTCCCCTGCGTTCCTGGTGGTCTGAGCCCTCTGTGTCCCCTCTATATCCCCACGGTAGCTGCAGAAACAATGGCAGGAGGGGGAGGGGAGCAGTTCAGCAGAAAGGCTCGGGTCACCTCTTGCTCCCCAGCAGGACTGTCTACACCCCTTCCAGCTCGCTCGGGCCCATTTTCCCATCTACCCCAAGTACTGGGGGTGCCCCAAGTTTGAAACCACACAGTTTAGGGGAAACAGAGCCCCCCTCTTGCAGCCCTGGCCTTACAGTACCCCACCCGCTGTGCCATCCCCGCCCTCCTTCCTTCCATCCCAGCCAAGCCGGGCACTGGCGAGGATTCACAGTCGGTCATCAGGATTTTGCTTCCCAGGCCAGGAAGGTATTTTGAGGAGAGGATGAGCAAAGAGCTGATGGGTGAAGATTCACCCACCACCTTTTCTGGGCAGAAAGAGCTTGAAGGTGGGAGACGGAGCGGCAGAGATTAGAGCCACAGAAAGCCACCCGGAAGAAAAACCACCACCACAACCAGCCAGCCGTCAGTATTTGCGGAGCGCACACTGTGGGCCAAGCACAGGAATTCCATCCGTTCAACCTGAGCACAATCCAGCCCTGGCAGGTGTGGCTCAGTGGGTTGAGGGCCAGACTGCAAACTGAAGGGCCACAGGTTCAATTCCCAGTCAAGGGCTCGTGCCTGCTTTGCGGGCCAGGTCCCCAGTTGGGGCCGTGCCAGAGGCAGCTGATTGATGCACACTTCGATACTTCTGTCCCTCTTTCTCCCTCCCTTCCCCTCTCTCTAAAAAATAAATAAAATCTTTAAAAAAAAAAGAGAACAATCATGTGAGATAGGACCTTCTTTATATCATACCCATTCTACAGATGAAGGGCCCTGAGGCTCAGAGAAGTGCCTTGTCCAGGGTTGCACAGCCAGCCAGTGGCTGATCGAGGCTCCCCCTCTCATTGCTCAGATTCCGAAGGCCGTGCACATAACCACTACTCCAGGCTGACTCCCGCTCGAATCACAAAACCTCAGCCACATCCGTTTCTCACATCTGCCCCAACCATCTTCGGGGCACCGAGAGGAGCCCAGGCCCCCGGAGAGCCTGGGTGCCCCTCATCCTCCTGCCCATTGCCAACACCTCCAGCTCCCTCCTTCCCTCCAAAGCCAAAGCTGGAATTCAGGGGATGGCCAGCCCAGGACCCTCTTCCAACTACTTCTGCTGCAGCCAACAGTTGCAAGGGTGGCGTTTCTCGGAGCTGGAGTGTTACGGGCGTGCGGGGAAGGGGGGGGTGTCGGATGGCATCTGACTTGGCTTTTAATTATTGGGAAATGGTTGTTGATTCGCACAGCAATATTTATCCAGCAAATTGCTAATTAATGCACTGAAAAATGCCAAGTGGTATCAAATATTTGCTTTTATTTGTAGTACCAAAATATTTTTACTTTTGGTAAGGAGCAGAATCGATGAGAAGGCACTGAAGTGTTTAAACAGGGTACATAAAGTTTAACTGAATATAAACAGGGAGCAAGGCTGGGCGCTGTGTCTGGGGCTCTGGGGGAGGCTCAGAGGCAGCCAGAGCAGTGTGCCCCAGATATCAGAACGTGCCCCCCTGGGACACGAAGGGTGCCTGCTAGCCACAGACAGGGACCTCTGAGTGACCAGGGTCGTCCTCACTATGTCCCTCCGCACCCCACACCCTCCTCAGCATCACAGCCACCTCCACCATCTCCCCTCCCTGTCGCTACCGCCGTCCACTCACTCATTCACTGCATTTTATATTTTGAATGCGCACTGTGTGTTGTAGACACTGTGGAGCTGCAACGGCCATGGGTCCAGGATTCCCAGGGTCCAGCGGGCATGCAGGCAGCTGGGACACACGGGGGCCCGTGCAGCCCGCCTCCAGCCGGGGCACCTGCCTCCTCCGGCCCTTCAGTTGGGAGTCGCACCGAGCACCCAGCGAAGCATTTCCGCCCTGTCGCACCTCTGTGTGGAGGGCATCGTCATCCCCTTCTGCAGATGAGTAAATGGGTCCAAGCCACTCCCCAACTGGACTCATCTGTCTGGCGACGTCCTTTCTGTGTCCCTCAGGGTCTGGCTGCTGCCCCGCCTCCCTGCCCCCTCTCCTGCCACTCTCCCTTCTCCAGCGCCAGAGCCTGCCACGCACTAACTCCAGGACCTTGCCTGGAACTTTCTCCTCCCCTCCATCCCATCTTGCCCCACTGCGTCTTCTCCTTGCTAGTTCCCGCCCTCCTCTGGGTCTCAGCTCGGTGTCCCTCCCCATGGGGTCCACCTCACTGCAGACACCAGCTCAGTGTGGCTCCTTCTTCGGGACACTTGTGGGCACCTGTAATTACCCGGCCACTCTGCTCTGGCTCACGACATTCATGATCCCGGGGAGGACTGGGAAGTTTCACGTCTGGCACCCTTTTCTCTTCATTGCCAGGGAGCTTCTTCTGGGGCGGGAGGAGGTTTCCAAAAGAAGAAAGGAAGCCTGCATCGTGGCTTCCCTTTTTCTTCTGTTATCCAGATGTCCCCCCAGACTCTGGACCAGTTACAGTCACCCCAAACCAGGCCCGTGGGCCCACGGGGGAGAATGTGGGCATTTTGAAGTTCTGAGCTTTAGCTTGGTGAGAGCCAGGTGCCCGGTAAGGCCCGGAAGCTGAAGTCCTCGAAATGCCGCATGACAAGGGGCCTCCCAAGACAAGGGGCAGATGTGAGAGGTCATCAGTTCTCCTGCCTATGGGTTCTCCCCCTTTCTTCCTTTATCAGAAGGAAGAGATAAGTCGCTGGGGCCTTGGAGAGTGAGTGCACCATTGTAGTAAACGCCTCTCACGCCCTTGGACCAGTAGAACGGATTGGAATGTGGCAGTCACACATGGACTAGGACCCAGCCACGAAAAGGACTCCCAGTGCACACTGCCACGTGGGTCAAGCACACAGACACGGTACCGTGCCAGGGAAGCCAGACACGGAAGGGTACAGGCTCCACGAGTGCCTGTGTGCAAAGTTCAAGGACGGCACCGCTAATGCGGGTGAAACGGGGAAAGGGTGGGCGACCGGCCGGAGGGAGACGCCGGGGCACTGGAGATGATCTGCCTCTTTGTGGGTGGCGATGTGGGTGCTCTCCGAGCCACACACGTCAACTGCGCACTCTTCTAGAAGCTTTATCTCAATAAAGAAATAGTGCACTTTTTAAATTGAGGGTGAGTTGACAAAGCACTTGACTCCAGCTTGAGGAGAAACTAATGGAAGCAAAGCAGGAATCCATAGAACTCACAGAATTAGTGCAAATATTTATCAGCAGCTCCTCATAAGAGATCATGGCTAGAAGATTATATCGTCTTAAGTGTTTTTCTAACTCTTTATATTAAAAACAGAGAAGCAATAATGGATAAAGGGATTATGCTAATACATATTTGAGATTTTACAATATTTAACCATCCAAACACAACTAAGAAAGATTTTATGCCCTGGCTGGTGTGGCTCAGTGGATTAGGTGCTGGCCTGTGAACCAAAGGGTCACCAGTTCGAATCCCAGTCAGGGCATATGCCTGGGTTGCAGGCCAGGTTCCCAATAGGGGGCGTGTGAGAGGCAACCACACATTGATGTTTCTCTCCCTCTCTTTCTCCTCCCCTTCCCCTCTAAAAATAAATAAAGTCTTTTAAAAAAAGATTTTACTCTTGATTTCTATTTACTGAAAAAAATATTATTAAAACAAAAAGGAACGCTATCTCCCTGAACATGTTATCATCTTCGTGGTTCTTGCTCCATGCAAATATTTTCCTTAGTCATCCTATCACCATATAATTATTATATATGTATTTTTATATTTTTATAAAATTTGGCATGTGGTCGCTTCAAAATCAGGATTCTGAAGGTCCGATAAATACCCAAATCCATTCTCAGCTACATTTTTCAGTATTTGGTCCTTTCTTGAATTGAAATTTTCATGCAGCTGCTGTTGTTTTGATATGAATATAAGGTGTATTTAATTACAAATTATTGTTTCATAATAAACAACGGTGATCACATTTTTTTCAATAGCATTTACTGAATAATCCATCACTCACTCAATGTTTTAGGGTGGCTTATTTATCACTTTCAGTTTTCACATGTTCTTCTATTCCTAGGCAGTCTATTCTAATCCACTAAAATCTATTTCTTTTTTCCCCCATCAATATTCTCACTGTCCTAATTATTGCTACTTTGTATGTTCTCACATGCAGTAAGGCTACCTGTCCACACTCTCCCTGTTCAGAACATTCCTTGGTACCTGCCAGGGGTGTCCAACCGTGGCCCGCAGGCCGCAGGCGGCCCAGGATGGCTATGAATGCGGCCCAACACAAAATCATAAATTTACTTAAAACCTTTTTTTGCTCATCCGCTTTCGTTAGTGTTTGTGTATTCAAGGTGTGGCCCAAGACAACTTTCCTTCTTCCAGCGCGGCCCCAAGACGCCGAAAGGTTGGGCACCCCCGTCCCGGTGTTTTTCTGCCAGGTAAAGCTGAGAAACACGGGCGCGAGTGCCCACTGCAGGACTGTGTGTTACTGCATTGAATCCGCAAATCAGCACGGAGGCGGCCTGACGTGTTTACAGTGCTCGGGCTTCCCGTGCAGCACCGCGGCGCGCCTCTCCATCTATTCTGGTCTGCTTTTATTCCGCCAGTAAAATTTTGTAGTTGCCTTTATATAGGTCACGCGCATTTCTCATTAAGTTTATTTCTAAATATTTTTCCGCCGCTTCTGGGAATGACACCTTTTTTCCCCAGGACGCTTTCTGTGGCTAGGACGCAGGAGAGCCCTGACTGGGGCGAATTGGGCCGCTTTACTAAGCGATTCTCTGTGTGTACGCATTGGGGTTGCTCCCTTTGGATCTTCGCTCCTAAATCACACTGGCTGTGAGTACTGCTTGTCACGTGGGCTGAGACGGGGCTCCGAGCCTGGCATCCGAGAGGCCCGAGGGGGCCTGTCACGGCCTGCCCACTGAGCCGCAGCCTGGCCCCGGCTGGGACTGCCATGAGCCCCGGGCCCTTCTCCAAGGCCCCTTCTTTCTAGCAGTGACCCGCCCTGGCTCTGCCAGCCACTGGCAGAGGTCTCCCTTCACCTTTAACGGACGCCACATGGACCCAGCGAGCCGCCACCATATTAATCAAGGGCAGTTACCAAGTATCCATGATGCGTTCGGCCCTTGGCTCCAGCCTTTTACATAACATCTTTATGTTTAAAATCTCTGACGGGTGTATGTGATTTATCAGAGATGTTAAGGACTTGCTGAAGTCACACAGCTATCTGGGATTCAAACCTGTGTTCTCTCTCCTCTACCTGTGCTTCCCCCAGGTGCTCCCAGAGGCTCTTGCCCCCCACCCCATCAGATGGGCCCCAGAGTACCGACGCCTTGGCTGCCTGGGCTCCCCGGGGTTCACCAGGCCACCCCGGGCAGCATAATGCACCTCCCAGGAGCCCAGCCAGCTTTGTCGCCTCAACCCAGGCCCACCTGCTCCAGAATTAGGCCCAGTGCACCTGGCACCCAAGTCCCTTGTGCGAGGAGAGGCTGGTGGCCACACGGCCACATTCCCCATGAAAGAATGTGGTCGCTGCAGGCATCCAAGTCTCCGTCTCCTTTGAGCAAATGTTCTACCTGCATAGTTATCACAGCAAAGGGCAGTATTAGTATTAGTATTAGTATTAGTAATAACTTCAGCAGCTAACATTTACTTAGCTCTTACCACGGACCAGACACTGTGTTTAATGCAGTACGTGTATGGTCTCATTGATCAGCCCTGTGAGTTAGAAACTGTGGTACCCATCTTACAGATGAGAAAACTGAGGCTCACGGGTGTAAAAGTATTTGTCCAAGGCCATTTAGCTCCTTAGTGGCAGGATCAAAATTCAAAACTTGAAATCTTACTCAGAAGCCTCTTCGCTTTGTTCAGATGTTTTATTCCTGCACCGGGGATTCCTCTGTTGCTCAGACAAATGCTATTATACAGCGATGGTGCCACAAATTACTGCGTCTTCGGCATGCGGAGGGGAGCTCTGTAAAATGCAGAGGCCCGGGCCCAGGGCACTGAGGACCCAGCAGCCCCGAGCCTGCGTTTTCAGCGAGTCCCTCTCCGGGTCTGACAATCGCCCAGTTTTGGGAAGGCCCATTCCAAAGAAGCGTCCCTCGGCCATCACATGGCAGAGGGCACTGGTTGATGATGTAATGAACCCCGCCGCTGACAAATATTTGTGCAAAAGAGCAAATGGCGAGTGGGGAGGGATTTCTCAACAAAGATGCCAAACCACAGTCACCGCTCAGAAAGCAGTGAGTAGGTGCACACACGGTCAGAACCAACTGAGGAGAAGCATCGCCTCCTCAGAGATTTGCTGCCGAGCACGCACCAAGGCCAGGAACCTGGACAGGCCCCTCACCCAGAAGGCAAAACCACGAGTAAATCAGAGCATGGGGAAATATTCGACTTCGTCGATGATTTTCTTAAGGTAATATGACAAGGTGCCTTTTCAAGTCTGCCAAATTATAACATAAACATTTTAAACTTCACCAACTGCTAAGAACCATGGCCTTCAGAGTTAGCCCTACCTGGGTTTGATACCAACCTCCCCCACCCCGCAGCTGTGTGGCCTTGGGCAGAGACATGACCTTCAGAGCCCCAGTCTCCTCGTCTGAAAGGTGAGGGTCCCAGAGGCGGTGACCTTGCAGGCCCTAGCAGTATGAACCCGTGACCTCGACATGTGCAGCACCGGCCATGGCCCACAGGGGGCACTGTGAACCTGATGTGCGCAGCACTGGCCATGGCCCACAGTGGGCACTGTGAACACGAGCCGTGGTCAGTGGCTCTCAAGGGACACTGAAGTGTGGTGAAACTTCCGGGTAGACACGGCCTGCCTTTTGCTAGAAGTACAGTTGAAGGACTCACACTCAGAACCAAGGGCCCAGGGCCCCACCATGTCACATCAGACAGACCAGCCCCAGGCACCCATGGTCCTTTCCTCTTGGGCCCAGGCCCCTCTGTCCCCGTAGCTGCCTCTCCCTGGTTCCAGTTCCTGGCCCCAGGCACATCCTCCAAAAACAGGGCTCTTCAACCTGAACGGGAAAGCGGACTCCCCTCTAACTGAAATCCAGCCTTTCCCTTCACTAAGAATGAGTATGAGCAACACCCGTGACTTTGTCACCGGCGGAAATCACAGATGTTTTCACATCACACGACGGTGGCTGCACAGTTCTCAGAACATTCTTTATGCTTACCACCCCCTTGAAATCAAGATGGTTATTAGGCCTGCCACCAGATCTCGCTACTTAATGCGTGACTAAAGCCCAGGTGTTGCCATATCACAAATTTTCGTCTTTTGATAATTACATTTTAATACACTGGTTTCCTTTGTAATCGTGCATATATTATGTCACACACTAGGAAGGGACCTGCAGGCTTCTCCAGATTGCCAAAGGGGTCCATGGCATATAAAGGGCTCGAAGCCCCTGCCGCAGAACCTCTGCAGTGGGTTGCATCACTCTTTCCATTTTGCAGATGAGAAAACCGAGCTTGCAAAGGTCAGGTCACGTGTCCAAGGGCACCAGCTAATGAATGAAGAAACATCAATTTGACCTTGGCATTTTCTGCAGCCAGTGCCTAACCCCTCCCCACCTGCTTCCCCTGCAGCCTGGTGTTGGGGGCTAAGAACACAGGGCTTGGACATGACCCCTACACCCCAGGAGGCCCAAGAGCAACGGGGAGACAGATCCCTCCGTAACCCTAACATTGATCGTGACCCTCTTCCCTTGCAGATGCCCTGGTCCGATTCCTCTTCAGGGAGAGGGGCACCCGGCAGGATCCGAGGCTGGGGCGGGGTGGACTCCAGGGCTCAGCTGGGGTGTGCTGACTTCGGTGGCTGACAGCAGGTGGGGATGGGAAACGAGACCCTGAAAGCAGGCCCAAGAGAGGGTCCCCAGAGTCCAGCCAGAAAAGACAAGGCTGGAGGACCGAGGGACCAGGGAGAGAATGGAGGTGTCCAATGCCTGCTAGCCATTTCACACAGAGTGAGGGGTTCAATAAATGCTTGGCAAATGAATGAATGAATGAATGAATGAACAGTAGGTTCAGGCTGGATGGCCGGGTGCCCTGTGCGAGCAGAGTGATGACCACCCCCAGCCCATCACTAAATCGCTTCTGTGTCCCTCCTGGCAGGGCCTGGCCCATCTTCACTCCTGCGAAAGAGTTGCTCTTCTTGCCTTCAGAAAGCCTGACCCCGGGAGACCTTCCCTGGGGTGGTGAGGAGCCAGACCCGGGGGAGCACAGCCCCTCGGGTTGAGGTGACAAGGGTGAGGAAAGACATGCAAACCCCTTGCACCCCAAGAGCTGACTTGCCCCGCCACACAGCATCCCTCCTATGAGAGTCAGTCCCTAGTGTCTAAGATCCAGACTGCCCCCCAAGTCCCCACTATCTGGGCACTCATCCCACAGACACGTGTGGGAGCCGACCACCTGTCAGAGGGGGTCCTAGCACCGGGGACACAGGAGAGACACGGACTCCGTTCTCACGGGTGGGGGTATGGGCAACAGGGTGTGGGGGACAGACAGTCAAAGACACGTGAACAAGTGAATGAAGAGAAGAGCCTTGAAGTTGGGGGTAAGTTCTGAGGGGCCAGCCCACACAGGGTGGGGAGGTAGGGTGACCCCCACGCTGCCGTTCGTTTCTGTGATAAGGTACGTGGTTCTGCAAAACATTTAAATCGCACCTGAGGCCCTTTCTCCCCAAGTCTGCGGAGATGAATCGCATTAAATTCATCACCTCTCACTAATGCAAACGACCATTCTCTGCCTGGATAATCTTTGCCGAGAAGGAAATCAAACTCGATAACCAGGTCAGACCCAAAAAAGGAAAGACCTTGAATTGCACGGTTCTTAAAAGCACTTAAAAGGAATTGAATTAGAACTGAGACCAAGAAAAAAAAGAGAAAGGCCCCTGAATTCAACTCCCGCTGACACCAAGTTAGAAAAATAGCTGAAGGAAAAGGATGTGGCCCATCAATCAAGATATGATCGTTTTATTTTTTTTTAAAAAAATGAGAAGCCTTTTGTTTTAAGAGGAGCAGGCTGGTAATTTGGAGGCGCGGAGGCAGCATCAGAGCAAGAAGCTTTCATTTTTCCAGACAGAAAGGGTTTGGCGGCTGATAGAGAAGTTGAGGGTTGCATAATGAGAGCCCCCTCCACTGAGTTGCCCGTTCCTAAGGAGGAGAGGGGATCTGGGCCGTCGGGCTGATTGATGGGAACCCAGGCAGGGCGCGCCGAACCAGGGATGCACAATCTCTCCTTTGTTGGTCATCAAAGTCGGCCGAATGAGACCCCATCTTTCCTTTCTGATTCCTGGGTACCAATTTGAGGAGCTCGGATGAAATGTGTTACATTACACCAGCACCAATAAGTCACACTCTCTGTGTTGTGACACACCGAATATTACTAATTGTCAATCACAAACCGCAAGCCTTGTCAAGGCGCTCCCTCCTCGACGGGCTGGTTCAGACCTGAAGTGATTTTTAATCAGGTGTTAATACTACAGCGTCTGTCAGTGGACGGTGGGTAGCAGGCAATCAGGAGACGGGAACGCACGACACGGCAAATTGTGATGTTTTCATTCGCCGTTCTCCCCAATCGTCGGTGGGATTTCCGTCAGCCCGCAAAGTGCGCTGACATTATTGCGGGTGAACTGCACCTCGGACGAGGGGGAAGGCGGTTGGGTGGGCTCCCTCGGCCAGGGTGCCCCACCCTGCCCTGCCAGACAGGGTCTCCCCACCCTCCTGGAGGCCCAGGCGGAGAGCAAAGCTTGGGGTCTGGGGCAGGGGAGCCCCCACCACTGGAAGCACACCTGGATTTCGGGACAGGTGGTGGTGCTTGTCCCCACAGCACGGTGGGGGTGGGAGGGAGGAGCCAGAGAAAGGCAGCTAATGGGAACTCCTCATCCCCCCACCACGGGGTATATACACTCCACCACCTCATCCAGGCGCCACAGACCCCAGTGCCCAGCGTGGACTGGATCACAGGGCTTTGACACGAACAAGAATCGGCCAGAACTCTGATTTGCTTTTCCTTTTTTCCAATGTTTTCTCTGCCTCAGCTTGGGGCTCAGGGCTTTCCTCCTGGGTCGAAAGTGTCCCTGCCTCTTGCCACTTCCGTCTGGTGCGTGCGCCACCCAGGTGGCTGCAGTCATTTTTCCCCCATGGTGCCCATAGGGTAGACTCAGCTCCCCCCCCCCGCCCCCGCCCCCTGCAGCTCAGGGTGCCCCGTGTAAACACCCCCCCGGGGGCTGAGGGAAGGTGAGTGAGGTGAGCAGCACCGAGAGGGCATGGGGCCGTCACCGAGTTTCTCCCCTGACCGCCCAGAGGGACACCGTTCCCATGCCGAGGAGAATGCGTCCCTTTCCCCATCTCGTCCACAGGCGGTGAGGCCCCGTCAGCTCCGTGTGCCCTGACCCAGCCCCAGTCCCGTCTCAAGACCAGACCCCACCTCTTCTTGAACGGAACCAGGTGAACTTGGGCTTCAATCTGCGGCACTTCCGAATCATCGTGACTCTGGCCTTCCTTTCCCAGTCTCATCACCCAGAATCTGGGGCTGATCCAACCCTCCAGCCCCATTTTTCTTAAAAAACAAACCAGGATATTGGTTGAAAGAAGGTGAAGGGCTGGACAAAAAACACATACGCATCAACCACGGGCATGAACAACGGTGTGGGGACTGACTGTGGGACAGAGGAGCTGGGGGAGGAGGGCAAAGAGGGAAAATTGGGACAACTGTAATAGCATAAACAATAAAAAAATAAAATTTAAAAACATCGGCGTATTCGTTATCTAATCCTGTGTAACGAGAGACTTAAAAAATTAGCAACTTAAGCAATAAACATTCGCTGTCTCTCGGTGCTGGAAGGTCGGGAGTCCAGGCTCGGCTTGGCTGGGTGGTCCCGGCTCAGGGTCAGGCTGCTGGCCGGGGCTGCCGTCAGCTGGGGGCCCAACTGCGTCCGGGCTCACTCATGTACTTGTGAGTCTCAGTCTCTCAGCCACGGGTCTCTCCGAAAGCTGCCTGAATGTCCTTGCGACGTGGCAGCTGACTTGTCCCGGAGTGAGTGATAAGAGAGAGAAAAATCAAGATGGAAGCCACAGTCTTTTACCACTTAATCTTGGGAGTGACAAGCCATCACTTCTACCGTATTCTATTGTCACCCAGACTGGCCCAGCAGGGGAGGCACCACCGGGAGTGAATACCAGGAGGCGGAGTTAACTGGGACTATCTTGGAGGTTGGCTACTGTGCCCAGTCTGATCCCCATATCTGCTTCCAAGGGACACCTGATATCTGGGAAATTCAGGTACATACAGCCTCGAAAAGAAGACATTTGTACCATTTGGAAAATAAGGCCAAAGGAGTGAAAAGCCCTCGGAACAGAACAGGGAAGCCCGAAATCCAGGTCTGCAACGTGAGAATGCCTCCCACTCAGTGTAGAGCCCGGGACAAGTCACAGCCCTGCCAGTCTTGGTGGCCCCACATGGACAGTGAGGATCTACTAGGTGACACAGGCCCCTGAGACGCTGTGGTCCCGGGAGTCTCAGCTCTAGGATGATGCTCCCCAAGGCCTCGAAGGAGCTCTGGGTGAGGGCAACACCATCAGAACACCAGCTCCCTCCCCCAGGGGACCACTTTGCAGGGATCCGCGCCACCCGGTCTGGCTTGGTGGCTCCTCCATCACTTGGGCTTGGAGCTCTAGGACTACAGTTTTCACAGCACACGACCTGCTGAGCGGGGACCGGAGAGGTGAAGGAAGGATCCTGGGTGTCGGAGAGGAGAGCAGGAAGCCACTCCTGCTCAGCCCACTCAGACCCCTTCCCTGAGGACCCGCCTCCCTGAGCCCTGGCCCGAACTGGGCAGGGGTCCCCAGGAGGGGGTCTGGAGAAAGCCTCACCATCAGGGCCACTGCCAGCCTGTGTGCTGGGTCAGATCATGCACCTGAGTACCGGCCGTGGCTGCCCCACCGCCGCTGTCTGGCTGTGCCCCACCACCTGCCCTGCCGGGGCCCTCCCCAAGTGCTCAGAAGCGACAGAGGGACACAGACAGAGAGTCCCACTCAGGGGGAGCCCATCATGTCTCCACAGGCTCTGGCCACCCCCGCTGGTTTCCCGCACACACAGATGCAAAAATTCGTGAGCACACGTGGACACAGACACACACAGGCAGGGCACACTCCGGCCGGCCCACTCCCAGACCCGCCCGGGACCCCCGCCCCACGTAGTCGGCGTGGGCGAGAAGCACCGAGTCACTGCATGGGCAGAGGCCGCTCAAGCTTAGAGGTCCACCAAAGCAGAGCTACTTTAAAATGAAGAGGAAGAATGAAAGAATTTTTAATAAGTAAGCCATCATGGGGAAAACCAGAGTTTGGCTGGACCTCTTACAGCAGACTTACAGTTGAGCACTGGTTTTGTTTTGAGTCTTATGCGCCCCCTCCCTCCACCATCTTCCTCGTTCAGGGCCTCTCCGAGTGCTGATCGGGTCTGCACGGTGGGGCCCAGTCTGCTGCCGTCCCCAGCCTCTGATCTCACACCGCCCCGGCCCAGCCAGGGACGGTCTGTCTGCAAAATGGGCTCACGCCCTGCCACCGGCGGTCCTCCCTCCACCGTGGGCCTTCCACCTGAAGGTGCAGCTGCCACCTCCGGAAAGAGTGCAAATGGATTTATTACACCCAGATGCAATTTTGCCGCCTGACCTTGGAGGTGACCCATCATCACTTACTAAGTTGAACCCAGACACCTCATTCTTCTGCTTGTTGGAATGAACCCTAACGGCCTTGCGTCCCATTGGGTGAGCTGGGGGAGGGGAGTCATTAAAGCACAGAGCCCTCCCAGGCACAGAGGAGGTGAATCAATAAGACACACCTGGCTGGGAGGGGTGCTGAACAAAAGGCCCCCCTGCTATGCTCTCACAGTCCTCTGTCTGGGTCCATTATCCACCATCCCTGGGGGTGTCCCTCCTTTAAGGCCCTCCAGCCCTCACCGCAGAGCTAAGCCGGGCTGGCCCCTCTGAAGAGACTTGAAAATATAACAACTGAGAAATAAAGACAGGTTGCAAAGGGTGTGACAAGAATCAAGTTTCTGAAGATTCACTTTCTAGGTTTGAAGTAAAGCCAGCAGCCAGCAAAGGGGTCTTCTTCCTCCTCCCTGTCCCCTAGGGCCAGCTCCACCTGCTGCATCCCGTGTCCTCCAGGACAAGCCCTTGCACACTGAGCGTTCAGCCTCTCAGACCCACTGAGGTCTGTGTCCTCCCTTTCAGCCTGAGGACCTGGACAGCCATGAGCCCTCGCTCATCGGGTCTCTAGCTCCACCTTGCTAGGTGTTGGCTGTTAGGTCTGGCTCAGGCCAGGGCCTCCCACATTCAAGGAAGCCATGCTGGTTGGTTCTTTTCGATGGAAGTACCAGAAACACACCCAAGTGAGCTTAAGTAGGAAAAGGAAATGTAGTTTTAGGATCCAGGGGTGTCTCCTAGAACCCAAGGGCTCCCAGAAGACCTGGAGCCGGGGCCTGGGCTTCCTCTGCCTCCTGTCTTTGCTTCTTCCCTCTCTGTCCCTGCACGCCAGCCATCCCGCCTCTCCAGGTCACATGGGAAAATATGGCCGCCCCACTGCTCTTGAGTGTCCACATTGTAGATCCAGTTATCCGCTAACGCTGTCTGACCTTCCCTTAGTCCAATTCTGGATTCACAGAGGAAAGACTGACTTGCTGAGCTGAGATCCAATCAGCTACAGCCAGAGGGTCGGGCCAAGTAGCATGAATATTGCTCTGGGGACAAGGGTCTCAGAGAAGAGTGACCACTGTGATCTGAACAAAGTTTCTGCTGACAGTAGCCCAGCCAGGAGAGAGCCGAGGCTACCACACTGTCACCACTCAAGACCATCCCACACCACAGGGAGAGAGACACACTTACAGGAGTAGGAAGATTCTTTCTTGTGAGCTCTCAATATATTGCCACCTTGGGACACAGGGTCACCATCCCTGCCATTCACAGGGGAGAATGGGGCTGCAAGAAATGCCAGAAATACTACCACAAAGGTCCAAGCTGGAGGAAACCTTAAAAAGTCATATGGATGATGCCAGAGAAGTGTGACTTGTCCAAGGTCACAGAAAGAGTAAGTGGCTAAGGTAAGACTCGGACTTGCATCCTGTCCAAAGAGATGAGCTTCCCAGCAAGAAGGATTCTCTGCAACAACAGTGAGCTCAGAGGGTTTGTCGGAGGCCATCAAGGATTGCCAGGAGACTAAGGGTCATGCGTCTCTGTTGATGGAAACATGTGAGGACATTTTCAGCTTCTCTCGAGGGAATTTAGCAGGAAACGGTGTGCCTGAGCCTCGATTCCATGACAAGCCCTGTTCTGCCCCTGTGGGCCATGCAGCAAAAGGAGGGATCACATGCGTGCACAGGCATGCATACGCTGGTCTGGTTCATAAGCCCGCTGAGGTTGCAAGCACCCTATGCAGACTCCCGCTGGGAGAGAAAACTTAGCCTTCTCCTCTGAACTGAAAACCCACGAAAAAGTGAGGATGACCCTCTGGATTCAGAGAAATCAGTCTGGTCCCAAAGAGTCAGTAATTTCCAAAGAAAAGCAGACCATCAAAATAGATCTAGAATCCTGGGAAAGCTCCCAGCCTTCCTCAGAGGGAGGGCACGTGCCGGGAGCTGTCCAGAGTCCTGACCGGGCAGGCCCTGTTTCTAACCTCTCGCCCCAGAGCCTCCCTCAGCATCCTCCCGGACACTCGCCCTGTGGGATGGACCAGGGGGCTCTCGGTGGAGCAGTAACCTACCGAGTGTGGGGTGGTAGAGGCAATGGGCACGGGTTGCCCCTCGCCCAGGCTCTGGGCCCACAGGAGCCACTCACTTCTGACTCCTTCCAGGCTTCCTCCCAGAACCTTCCCCAACCTCGCCCGAACAATGTCGTGAATTTTTCCTCCTTGATGAACTTCAAAGTCTTTTAATGACTGTTCATAAAGGAACAGTGGGGCCAAAAGTTGAGCAAAGGAGATGATTAAAGTACCTTATTAAAAGCAGCCTTGTAGAATTCTCCACATGAAAGCAAGCACCATTATGAGGGCTTATCCTTATAAATGACGCTTCGCTTTTGCGAACATGCTGAAACCTGATTAGAGTGACAAGCACTGACTGATACTGCAAACCTGTTAATAACATGAAAATTAGAAGAGGCTCATGCAAAGAAGGGAGATTAATTTAGCCGGAGTACATCTCGCGCAAATTGCAAAGTTGTGAATATGTTCTCAGATAATGAGCCTTCCCAGTCATCAGCTCACTTGTCATTTTCTGTAATTAATGTTAAGGAAGACGCCTTCCTGATGGTTCGTATTACTCATATACCAAGAAAATTTCTTCAGAGAAATAATTTACATTTATTATCATCGGTCTGTTTGTGTGGTTTATTTCGCGCCGGAGTAATTTATTGCAGGACCGTTTGCCATGCCTTGATTAGTCGCTCGTCGGGACGGGATGTAATTTTTTTTGCTTGATGGCGAAGTCTAAAACTTGACAGCGGTGTAACACTCCTCCTCGTCTCCGGGTGCGTTTTTGTCACTTAAATAAACTTTGGGGCTGAGGGCCCCGGGGCTGAGATGAGGCCTTGGTGCACAGCATGGCTGTTTCAGCGAGCAACAGCGAATTCAGTGCCGGGATCTTCTGGAAGGTTCTAGGACACCTGCCCCCATCGGTGGCCCTGGCTGGAGCTTGAAGCCAAGAGTAGATTTCTCTCTTTTTCCTTCCGCTCTGATTTCTTTCTTTTTCTGTGCAGGATGGAGGAGGTTTGCCCTGGGCTCTCACGTGCACACTGCCCCTGCTGTTGCTCTTGCCCCGCCGGCCACCTTCTATTGGAGGGGTCTGTGCACTTGCGTTTTGCCCCGTTACCTGGTTGCAGATTTCTTGCAAATGACTCACTGTAAGAGGAAATGCTGCAGATGAGGTGTTGCTTCCGAGGACAGGCAAATCTTTAACCCCACCTCGAAATGCATTCCCTGTCAGCATAGCACTCACAAACTCACCTACCCCGCCCCCCTCTCTTCTTGAGGTCCCACCAAGACCCAGAGCTCTCAGAGGACGGGGCGACATGGCAGAATCAGAGACCCTGATAGAACAGCTCGGAATCCATCTCAACATGACGCCTCAAGCCACCATTTGTTCCAGACTGACACGCTATGCACTCTGCGTCCTCAAGCAGCTAGGCTGCTGGGGCTGTGCCTCTCTGAGGCAGGCCATTCCCTGCTCTGTCTGTCTGGCTTCCATGGAGCCTAACCCGACGGCCCTCACGGGTGCTTAGAGTGCACCCCCCAGTGTGCTGAGCCCCCTGGGCACGTGGGCTCCTCGCGTCTTTGCAGCCGCGGGAGGCAGGTAGTACTGAGACTGTCCTGCGTGGGAAGAACTCGGGGCTCGGGAGGTAAGCAGTGTGTTAAGGGGCTCAGAGTCGACGCAGAGAACAGCAGTCTCAGCACTGTCACTGCACGCGCAGCCACCGTGTGCCGAAGTGCCCGGTCATGTGTTTGGCTCGGGCCCCCAGGAGACAGGTGCGATTGCGGTTCCCCTCGTACTGATGACAAAATTGAGACTCGGAGTTCAACTCTCTTACAGCCCAACGTCTCACAGCCAGTAAGTAGAGGAGCCGGGTCTGACACGCTCCAAAATCACGTCCATGCCCACTCCACCCCACTGCCTCTCTGGAAACACATTACCCAGGCCCTCTCGCCGGGAGCCCACGGGAGCCTTTGGGTCTGCTTTATGCCCCCTCCCCCCAGTCACCTCATCTCCTCCCCCAGGTCCTGCCAATCTCCCCAGCAGGGGTGGCCCGGCAGGGAAATGCACAAACAGAGGCAGTTAGCGTGAGTTACTGACCCCTGCACTGCAAATGAGGCGAACCATACAGATCAGGGTGCGCAGACAGAGATAATGATTTTTTTTTATTGGACGTCTTCATCCCGAACCGGTGGCATGGCGCTGGGCCGGCCAGCAGCGCACCACTGGTGTCGGTTAATGATAATCTATATTTATAAAACGATAGTCCATCAAAGTGGAATGAATATTTTAGAAGCTGCGGACAAATCAAATTGTCTTTGTCAAATGGGCGCGTGCTCGGGCGCTGAGCGTGTTTTATGGCTCTTTCTGGGGTGAGAAGCGAAGAAGCAGAGGGGTCCTCTCCCCGGCTGGAGCGCGGGTGCTGCCTGCCTCGTTGCAGCTGGGAGAGGAGGGCTGTGTTTCCACTATTCTAAAAAACCCAAT
Source organism: Trachops cirrhosus (assembly GCA_028533065.1). Taxonomy (NCBI): domain Eukaryota; kingdom Metazoa; phylum Chordata; class Mammalia; order Chiroptera; family Phyllostomidae; genus Trachops; species Trachops cirrhosus. The sequence continues at coordinate 6,700,218 of CM052540.1, forward strand.
GAGCTGTGGAGATTGACATTAGCGCCAGAGAATTGTACTTTGTTTGATGAAGTTAACAAATAATGTTTGAAACGACATATGTGGTATCTTTGTGGGAAAGGGTCCATTTATATTTAGAGAAATAAATTAGTTCCTTTGGAAGTCTGGGAAGGGAAGCAGGGGAGGAGAGAGGAGATGGGCTGAGGGCCCCGGACTTGAGAGAGGAGATGAAGTGGCGGGGGGCGGGGGGTGTCTTGGGCCTGGACCCCTCCTCCAGGGCAAACAGAGCCCCGAGGCAGAACCCCTTCCCCCAGGGTCAGGAACTCCTGCCCTGTCACAAAACCAGCTGGGCAATGACACTGCCTTTCTGAGCCTCAGTTTCCCCATTTGTCCAGTGGGGAAAACAGTATGCCCTCCATGGGCCATGGGAGGATTCAGCAGCCCCGCCTGAGGAAAGCCCATCCCCATCACCAGCACCCGGCTGGAACTTCCCGCCTGGGAATCCCCTCCTCTGCCCACCAGGGCCCGTGCAGCGGGAAGCCAGACCCCAGCCTGCTAACACCCGAGCTCTGACCTGCACCTACTCAGGACAATATTTACAAAAGTAACAGCTATCATTTACGGGGCGTTTGCAAGTGTGGGGGGCTGGACTAAGCACTTTATACCCATTATTTAATCTCCTTAAGACTGTATCAAACACTATCCAATAAAATATAAGGTGAGCCACATACATAATTTCTAAAAGGTAAAAATGTATGAAATTGGTTTTAATAATGTTTTATTTCACCCAATAATGCAAAATATCGCTTTAATGTATAATCAATACTAAAAATATTGACGAGGCGTTTGACGTTCTTTTTCATGCAAGTGTGTGCGTTTTCCGTTGCCGGGCGTCTCAGCCGGACTCGCCCCGCGTCCGCTGCTCCACGGCCTCCCGGGGCCGGCGGCTACGTGTTCGGCAGCAAAGACATAGACCACTTCCGCCATTGTAGAAAGTTCCACTGGGAACTTTAGAAAGTAGATACAATTGTTATCCCCATTTCTACATGTGGCAAGAAACTCAGCAGGGCTCAGGGTCACACAGCTGGTCAGGGGCAGACCCAGGCAGCTGGGTCTGTCTGTCACCAAAGCCTACGCTCTTCTTAGCTACACTGTCTCCAGAGACCCTGACCTCTGTGTGCCCCAGGGCAGAAAGGGACAGCTGGAGATAAGATGACCCAGTGCTGGAAGCGATTCCCAAGGAACAGAGCGAGTGGAACAGGCTTGAAAGTAGAAAGGCAAGCAAGTACTGGGGTCTCCGGGAAGGAAGTTGGGGGTACCTGGAAACGGGGCCTGGGCCTGAGAAACGGACACAACCATGGGACGTCCATTATGGCAAACGTTCTTAATACCTAACCCTTACTTTGTTTTCCCCACTGCAGATGTGGTTAAACGTAATTATCTCTCTTAAACTCATTCATTCCTCAATATGACTGTCTTCTGGACCCAGCTACGCCTGCTTCTAGAACAGTAAGACTTGGACTGTCGGCAGAGACCTTAACCTGCGTCCAAATCACATCCTGAGCTTTAGGCCCGGGAGGCTGAGTGACGAGGGAGACCCGAGCCTAGGCCTGCAGCTCCCAGCCATGGGGCAGAGTTCCGCCCTCCTTCCTGCTGCTCCACACACATGCCCCTGGGTGCCCCTCTTACTGATCTGCCCGGCTCCTGCTCGCAAAGTCTCCTGAGAGCCGTGTTCGTCCGCTCCGGACCACAGCCGTTTGGCTGTGGATTTCTGGGCACACAGACCCTCTGAAGGCCCCTGGTTCTTACTGACTGCCCCATCTAGCCTGGCGCCTACACCAGTTTGAATCCAACATCAGTTTGAATCCAACATGAGCCCACCTGCCAACTCATCTGTTCTTCCAGCTGTATGTCTACAAGATTTTTTAAATGACCAAATATCATTATCACACCTAAAAATTAATAATAATAATTTACTAAATACCACCCAGTCAAGGTTTATATTTACCAAATTGTCTGGTACATTTTTTTATGGTTTAAATTAAAATCCAGTAACGTCCACATATTGCAATGATGGGCGTGTCTCTCTGTTCTCTAAGTCTATGGCTTCTGTTCTGTTCTGTTGTTTCCTTTGCAATGTTTGGTGAAGAAACCAGGTCACTTGTTCTGTAGAACATCTCGCTCATCTGTGTTTTGCTGCGTGCGTCCTGAAGACGTCATTCAGCCCGTCCCTCCATCCTCTATACTGCCTCTAAGTTGGTAGTTAGTCTATGGAGTCTCACTCCGGCTTCCTCTCCTCATCTATAAAATGGGGATAAAAGGAGCTTCCTGGCCTGATTAATGAGTTGAGAGACGCCTCCAACACCCCAGGAGCCACCAGTCTGAGACAGACATGGCCCCTTCACCACAAATTCCCAGTCAGACTGGCACCAACGCCCACCCGCCACTGCAGGACCCCCCCCCACGAGCACACACGTGCTCATCAGAGAAACAGAGAACACACATGTAGCGCTTCCCGTGCGCCAGCCCCTCCATGAGCACTCGTGAAGAGCACCTAACTTAATTCTCACAGCAGACCCTGGAGGCAGGCACTGCCACTGGCCCCGTTGTGCCGAAGAGGAAATGAGATGGATGCTGAGGGGCGAAATAACCTGTCCAAGGCCTCAGAGCGCGGAGGTGGCGGAGCCGGGAGCAGAATCGGGCTGGCTGGGCCCGAAGCCCCAGCCCTGGCCGGTAGACTCACCTCCTTCGCCAGCGCCCCCCACCTGAGGGGTGTCTCTCACGTGGAGCGCCCGTCTCCTTGGGATTTCAGCCCCCTCACCTCCCCTGCACAAGGGTGGTGTCCACCGCAGGCCTGCTCTGAGGTCCACCTGTCCACCGTCCCCGGGTAAGGTCCCCACTGGAGGGCATCCTCTGATGTGGCAGCTGCCGGAGCCCCCAGGGGGCAGGCGCCTCCCCGGGTCTTTGGTGGGGCCAGGGAGGATGGCAAGCTGCCTCCCACATGGAGGGCGCTCCATGCGTGGAAGCCACACTCTTGTTGTTCTTGAAATCCCCAAAAGAGTCTGGTGAGCCTCGGGACTGGGGCGTGAACCCTAAAGCAGCTGGCCTACAAGCTCAGGCCTTGACCCAGACTGGACACAAGGCGAGGACTTCCCTTCCGCCCCGACACTGGGTGACGGGGTCTCTTGTCTCCAAATTGCTGTTGCCACGTCCTTCCCTCACTGCACACGCCGGGGAGTCTGTCCCCTCACCCTTTGCATCTGGGTTGGTCTGTGACAGCTTCGACCAACAGGATCTGGCAGAAGCAATGCCCGACTCCAGGCCCAGCCTCTAAGAGGACGGGCTGTTGCTGGCAGAAAGCGGGGGAAGCCAGTACCAAGTGGGAAGTTCAACTACATTCCCTGAGGAAGCCCAAAGGGAGAAAACAAGCAATGCTCGCCCAGCTTCCTGTCTCAGCCCTCCCAGCTCAGGTGACCAAGGTATCGGTAAAGCTACCACCAGGGACACTTCAGCCCCTGTCGATGCCATTCAGAGAAGACCCGAGGCCTCAGACGTGTGGTCCCCCTTGAGCCATTCCAGCTGGTCAAGCCACCCCAACTGGTCCCCAGACAAAGGGACCAGAGGAGGGCCATATCCTCTGTGCCCTGCCTGACGTCCCCACCTGTGGAATCATGAACATAATAAAATGGCAGCTTTGCACGCTGCGTCGGAGGTCATTGGTTCTGTCACGCAAGATGGCCAGAAGGGTAGGTAGGGAAGGAGTGTGACCAGACAGCCCGCTGGATGCTGGGGGCACCAGGAAGCAGTCACCCCAGTGCTATAGACAGTGGGCCCGGCGGGAAGCCCAGCTCAGTGGTTGGAGGGGGAGGGGCTGTGCCCAGGAGGAGAGATCGTCACCACTGGGTTTCACTCCAGTACAAAGCAAGGACCCGCCCCAGGAAGGAGCCAGCAGGACTTAACTGCTCGAAGTGTCAATCCCCCTTTCCAGGCTCCCGAGGGAAAGTCCCTACTGTGCAGCTTCTACTCTCCTGAGGACAGAACTGAGAAAGCACACCTGCTAAGGAGGCCCGATGTCTGCCCCATCGCGCGGCACCGGAGCTCACTTCCCCGGGGTCCCCGCAACCCCCAGGGTCTCTCAAGTGCTCAGCTTCTGAGATCCCGAGGGAGCCACCTCCTCCTTCACAACCACGCTTCCTCAGGACCCATGTTAGTGGGGGTCTCGCATACCCTGGTCCAGGCATAGGACCCCTCCCCCTGCCATGTGACACTCCCCAGGAAGAGACAAAGAGCCAGAGACAGAAAGAGGACCTGATCAAGATAAGGACGTAGGGGTGCGGACGGACAGGCAGGCAGTGCGAGATATCCAGAGAGGGACAGAAACAGAGAGAAAAGCCAGTCAGAGACAGAGAAGGAAAAGAGAGAGACAGCGAGAGAGAGAGAGAGAGGAGACAGAGGGGCAGGGCAGAAAAACAAATGACGGCGGTGAGACGAAACTGCAGGGAGGCGGAAGCCACGAGGACCAGGTGGGGGAGCCGCTGTGTGTCCCCAGACACCCTCCCCTCCACCGCCCCATGGTCCGCTGTTCACACCGCCCACCCTGGTCTCAGCTCCCCCGGCTGTCCCCGCCCCACCTGTGTGGATGATCCCCGCCTGCCCCGGGGTGGGCCAGCAGGGCCCAAACCTCCTGGTGCGCCCTCGGGTCAGCCAGCACACATCAGACCCCATCTCCTCTGGCTGTCTCTGCCCCACAAGGGCCAGGCCCAGGGCAGGGACCAGCCCCATCTGTCACCCAATCCTCTGGGCTGGGAGCGACAGAGTCACAGCAGCTGCAGGGCCAGCAGGGGGTTCAGATCTGGGGTCAGAAGGGCCCAGAAAGCCACCGAGACAGTCTCGGCCTCCCCACCCTTCGGGTCTGACCCCACTCCCCCTCCCTCCAGAGGATGGAGGTGTAAAACCGGGAGGGTCCCCCTGAGCAGGCTCCATAACTCAGCTGGCCAGCGGAGGCCGATATTTAAGTCGCAGCTTACTTTGCTTTGTGTGAGGGAATTTATTAGCCTACCACGTAAATGTTTTATTCATTAGGCTGCGTAAATAATGCATGCCTGTTTCCATGGAGACTTAACCCTTCTGCTTCCAGAGCCCTGGCCTGCCCTGGCCTCCCCACCTTTGTAGTATCCGGCCCCTCCCCTGGTTCTGAAACTGCACAGCAAGACGACCACCAGCAAAACACAACGGTGATCAGTCCTGCTATTATTGCCCATCACTTTCTACGCCCTCTTGGAGACAGACACTGCCCGGTTCTTTATCCCTCCTTGGAGTCATTGTCACACGTACGGCCATCTCCCTCATGTTACAGATGAGAAGACAGAAGCTCAGGATGAAGGAGAGCCTTGCCCAGGGTCCCACAGGGGCAGGTACGGAGCCAAGGTGCCTGCCAGGTCTGAGTGACACCAAAGCCCAGCTGTTTGGACCCTTGTCCCCGCCCTTCCTGCCCAGCCCAGGACCCCCTGGAATGTGTGGGGAGGTGGCTAAGAGGCCGCTGGCAGGCAGGAATTGTCCCCTGCGCAGGCGTGCTCTGCCACACCAGGGGGACTCTCTCCAACCCCGCCCCGCTCCCAGGCTGAAGTTACGAGAATCGGCCCGATGAACCCCTGGGAACCAGTGCCTAAACCAAGACCACAGGACTTGCCCAAGGCCACACAGCAAACCCCAGCAGAGCTGGCCTTTGAACCCAGGTTCCCTTCTCCTGCTCTGAGCTGCCTCTTCTGGAACCTTCTGAGGTCCAAAGGTGACAGTGCCTGCCTCTCGCTTTACAGAAAGAAACTTGGAGGCACTAAGGGTAAGAGGCTGGTGCAGGGTCACCAGCAAATTGGCAAGGAGAGTGCTCCGGGAGGCCCGGGCAGGCCCTCGGTCCTCCCAGTCACATGTCACTGCTCTGCTCACTGAGTGCGGTCGCGCCCAGGCCACCTCTGCCCCACGGCCGGGCTGCTCGTTAGGCAGCTTCCGCGGGTGCCCGTGTGGCCCCTCGGGGACGGCAGTGCACAGAGGCCACCACAGCCCCCACGGCCCTCGTCGTGGGCCCTGGCCCCCTCCGCCAGCTTTCTCAGTCTGAAAACAGCAGAATCAGACTCGGGCCCAGAGCCGCGTGTGGACACGAGCCGCTGCTGTGGGCCAACTGCACCCTTTGATGTCGCTGCCCTGGCTCTCCTCCAGCCCAGGCGCGGGTGGAGGCCCCCTGGCGCCCTGAAGATGATGCAAGAGTCTGGGAATCAGGCTGGGAGCAGCCCCCGGGGGATCACCGCCCCCCCCCCCCGGCCACACACTGGCAACAGGCAAAACCCCGCAGCTTAACCCAGGGGTGAGCATCCATCTGTCCTTCCATCCAGCCCTCCACTGCTGCCCTGGTGCCTCCCAGGGGGCGGAACACGGGCCCCGGGGGGCAGTAAAGCCAACTGCATTTTTAGTGGGCGGGGAGTCGTTTCCCTTTTAACTGTCTTCTGACCTGCCCAGGTCAAGAAGAAAGTGCGGGGGCCGGCGTGCGGGACGCCTCTCCGACGCCACAAGTCACCCGTGGACTCGGAGGCTGCAGGAACCACGGCAATGGACTACCCCTGCTGCATGTTCATTATGTTTACCCTCACAGCTGCCTCCCTTTACAGCAAGCAACGCTGGTTTTCCACTTAATGACAGCAGTGCAGCGAACACACACACGAGGCAGGGGGTCTGGCCGTGCTCTGCGCCTTGCCTCTTATAACTCATCTAGTCCTCGGGAAACCCTGTGGGGTAGGGCCATTGTTGTCCCTGACGGAGAACTGGGGAAACCGAGGCACAGAGCGGTTAGAATTATCCCCAAGTCACACAGCCGGTAAGTTCCCCTGGCCAGACTTTGAATCTGTGTCGCCCACAGTGAGGGATGTTTTCCTCCTGAAATAGATTTTTGTAAAAGAGGAAGGTTAATTTGTAATATGTGCTGAGAAAATAATCACACGGGGAGTGCACGGATGTGCCAAAAACCACAGAGGCGGTTAAAAGGCAGCCCTGCCTGGGTGTACACACAACATCGCCCCCCCGTCAGCCCCCCTCCCCGGGGCCAGGGAGGACCAGGCCTCGGTTCTCACCACAGGTGGGGCGGGAGGTCAGCCATCCCTGGTCCAATCTGCACAGGGGAGGAGGGCCAGGCCGGACAGGTGCCATCTCCGGGGCCCCTCTCAGCTCGACACCCGGGGCGCTGTCATTGTCCCCGTTCACACAGAATGAAGCACCTGCGGGTGAGAACCTCCTGCCCTCCCTCACCTGCCGGCAGGTAGAGGGGTCAGGATTGGAGGCCTGGCCGTCGGGCTCCAGAACCTTCACACAGGATCACGGCACTGCACGGCTCAGCCCTCCAGAGACGGCACCCGTCACCTCCTGAGTCCCTGGACACAGCTGTGTCGGCAGCCAGCCTGGCCCGGACGTCTCCCTGGCTCCAGCCAGTGAATTCCCATTCATGCTCAACCCACTGCAAGTGGACTAAGAGTTCGGATACCTGCAAAGGGAAGGATGACGGTGCTTCCTCTCTCCCCTGGCTGGGAGGAATCAGCTCAGTGGATTCTGCACCTGAGTTTGGTCCAAGACTCTGTGTCCCCAAGTGACGGGCTGAGGACAGATGAGTGTGTCAGTGTTGGGTCTACGGTGAGGGGAGTGAGGCCCCCAGGATGCAAATGTGCGGGTGCACCCAGCCCCCGGCGCGGGCGGTGCCCTTGCATGTGACACTCGGCGCTCCCTCGTGTTTTTGCCCCAGGTGCCTCCCTGCCCTCAGCCCAGACCCAGCGCTGCTGTGTGGACACGTGACCCAGGCATCATCCTGGTGCCTCGTTCCTTGGGCGTGAGACCAGAGGGCATTTCACCCAATGTGCATGCCTGTAAACCGGGACCCCCCCAGGCCTCGACGGCAGTGGGCACCAGTGGGTCACTTGCCCAGGTGTGACGCCCGTTTCCCTGACAAGCCTCTTCCACCCCCGCCCCACAAGCACACTGGTAATGCTACGGTTCCTGGGAGGGGGCCCAGGTACGTGAGGTCCCCCATAGCCCTCCTCTGTCCCACCCAGCCAGGCCTGCGGCCCTGCCAACACGGCTGTAAGTCCTCCCGGCACCAGCTGACCCCTGCAGCCCCCGCTGCCCGCGGTGAGCCGAAGCCACGCAGAGTGTGGGCTCGTTCAGGAGAGAGCCTCTCTCTGGGCCACAGCAGCTCAGCCAATGGCCCAAGTCACCAGATGCCAGGTGGAAAAGGTCTGGACACCCTCTCTCCACGGCTCAGATGTGAGTCCATGGTGCCAGGAGGGACAGATGTATCCTTGTCCCTCACCCTCAACCTACTCACAGCAACCTCTCCCTTCCCCTCAAGGCCACTGGTGCAGACCCTGGTGCTCCAGACACACCCAGGACACCCAAACCCTCACCACGCACCCAGCCACCATCACCCAGCGCTCCGGACTGTTCTAGGCACAGCAACTCCTAGGGATAAAACGGCACACCCCAATTTTACAGAGGAGAAAACCCGTCAGAAAGGCCCAGGTCACTCAGCTTTCCCAGGTGCAGCCCAGACCTGATCCTGCTGTGCACCCTGACTGCGGCGGTGAACAGGGACCACCCAGACGCCCAGGCCCCTTCCTCCGCTGGCCTTCCCAGGTCCGGCACTGGTAGCTCAGAGCCCTGCTCTTCTCCCCGGAGTGTGAGGACCCCCAGGCACCCGAGCCAGCAGAGTCCAGGGCCTCCCCAAGCTCTGCGCGACAGTTAAACTCCTTGGAATCTGTTGCACAGCGCTGCCCCCCGCCCCACCCCCCCCAGTTCCTCCTTCCACTCCCAGCAGGCCCTGCCGGCCACTGAGCTTCCCCACCCGCTCAGTTCTAGCCCCTGGCCCACGTCTTCGGCTCCTCGACTGAGTCAGGATAACCAGCCCGGGGGACCCAATGATGCCCAGCCACCCGGAGAGGTCACAGCCCCAC
>CM052540.1:6709680-6729718 GCA_028533065.1 Trachops cirrhosus
AGGTGCTGGGGGAAGAGGCGAGGTGCAGGGGGCACTCTGTGCCTTTAACCCGTCTGCTGCCAGATGGGCTTCTGGTAGGTAGGCTAATGGATTCCTTCTGAGACAGCCTGACATGGGCGCAGGGGAGGGGGTCTGGGGGGGGCGTATGGGAGGCTGCAGGCGGGGGGCTAGGGAGGTGAGGGGTGGGCGGGAGGAGCCTGGAATCAGGAATCAGGTAGGAATCTAACAGAGACAGCACAGGGGTGGGGAGGGGGCAACGGTGGTGATTGCTCAGAAATAAACACAATAAGAAAGACCCAGAGAAATTCAGACAAAAAGGCAGACAGGGGCCGAGCCAGAGAGGGACAGAGAGGAGGCACCGGGGGAGCAAGGCAGGGTGGGGTGCAGGGGGCGGTGGGCCCTGCGGAGGGACAGGCCTGGACGGGAGGAGGTGATGGATGGCGGGCCCATCAATTTCTGAAGGCCAAGGCTCAGAGAGCAGCCGAGTCAGTGAAATTTACATTATTAATCTCTTGTAATAATCTATGACTCAAGCCGGCTGAGGAAATAGCAGCGGCTACGCAGTGACCAGCCTATATAAATAACAGCTCCGCGCTCAATTTAATTGCACTCTAGTGAAAGTGCTCCTCTTGTATCTTTCTAATTACTTTAGTTTCATTAGGTCTAGCAGAGAAAGAGAGAGAGGGAACCAGAGAGAGGGCGGGAGGGAGCGGCTCCACGGAGCGCCCGCAACAATGAAAAATTCATATTCCGATTTTTTTTTTGTTCTGTGAAATATTTAAATGTTAATAGCCATTCAGTCCCTGACATGCTATCTCACCAGTGTGGAGTTAAACAGAAAATCTATTTAATCTAAGGAATCTCATTAAATGGTCGTGGCAAGGCAGTGGCTCCAAGGTAGTCAATAGCGGGGGGAGAGGGGAGCAAGAGGGAGAGAGAGAGAGGGAAGAGAGAGCTCACTAAGATTCTTTAATTTAATTTATTGTCGTGCACGAGACACCAGGAGAGGCGGAGAGATGCCGGTTCCTGTGCCTCCGTTTGAGTGGATAATGATTAAATGTTTTCCATTGTGCTACAGCTGGTATGTATTATCACAGAGAGAGTGAAAAACACAAACTCTCAGCAATTTTGACTGCTTTCCAAATATTAGCTCCTTTTAAAGCCATTAAAAGATTATCACTGATTTAACCAAATGTCTGTTTGGAGCATTAGCAACAGTCTGTTCTCCGAATCCCCAGAATGCCATTCCTCTCTCCTCTCCTCCGATTATCTCATCCACCCAGCAGTATTTAATTTCATTCCCATGAATATGCAATGAATTTAATTTTGAACACTATTTTCATCTGCTCCTGTAATCACAAAAAATGCTGGTGTAATTAGTTTCTAATTACTTGCTTTAATTGTTGTAGTAATCATTTTAATTACCCAAATGCACAGACATCAAATGCTAAAAGGAAAATAATCCTCTTGTACCTCCTACCTTGTCTTTTTACACTTGGTGTTTGATATCTCGATTTTGACACGGGCAACCTTCACCCAGCCAGGGGGTGCTGGGGGGGGTGGTTCTGGGGAAGGGGGCAAGGGGCCCAGGGAGGCCGCTCCCAGCCCAGGCCTCAGTGCAATCTGCTCACTGAAATTTGCATGCCCCCCAAAAAACCATTAAGTTAAAATATACAGTTATTGTACCTTTCTGGGCCGGGCGCCATGCAAGAGCTTATTGCTGAAGCCCAAACCGGCGCGAGCAGATGGTAAATCATGAAATTTTATGAAATTATTACGCCGGCGAGGTGTTTTGAATAGGAGCAGCTGTGAAGGAGATGGGACGTTATAAACACTCACAGGTGTTACCATCTCCCCCACTGCCAGCCGCAACATAAAAAAAAAAATTAAATTATAAACAAACCGGCAAATGTTGTAATCTCTCTCCTCGACACACTCCTTACAGGGAAATTGCTTAAACTAAGCAAAGAATTCAATTTTAATTTGCATAAAATATTTATCAAGGCTTACGCAAATTTCCGCGCAGCTCCCTTCCTGCCAAGTTTAAAATTGCTCAGACGTACAGAGGTGCGATATCGGCGTGCGAGGCGGCCATTAGGCTGGCCCTCCCGGCCACTGGAGTCCGCACAGACGGACACGCGCCTCCACCAGCAGCCAGCCGGCCCTGCCAATTTCTCCCTTTTTTTTCTTCCTTTTTTTTCCCCCTTTCCCTCCCCCAAACAGATTGTTTTTCTCATTATGTTTTTATATCTACCTAAACTGTTAATTAGGCACTTAGAAGATTTTTTATTGGGGCCTAAGTGTAACAAGCTGCTTTGTTTGCAGGCACACACCTTGCTGTTCTGTAAACACCAGTTTTTGCTCCAAAAGCCGCATTTCCTGTCAATTACAGGATGGCGTTATGGCTGTGAAGAGGGGGCCTGACCTCGGGAGGCGCTCCCAGAGGTCCAGGCTGGTCGAGGGCTTTGGCTCGGGGTTGGGTCCCGGCCTGGTCACAGGGGAGTGGGAAAAGACAGAAGACAGATGGGAGGCTGCGGAAGTTAACAAGGCCACACCCGTGGGCTCAGCTGGACGCTGAGCTTCTCCTCAGCCCACAGAGCCGGGAGGCCTAACTCCAGGATGCAGACCCTTCGCAGCTGCACCCGAGCTCCGGCTTTGTCCCCGCAAATGGGGCTCCGGCCCTCCGGCCACGGCCTTTCTGTTCCTTGAACTCAAACGACCTCATTCTCACCTCAGGGCCTTTGCACTAGCTGTTCCTCCTCTTCGAATGCTCTTCCCCAAGAGCTTCAGGGGGCTGTCTCTTCAGCTCCAAGGACACCTCCTCCAGGAAGCCATGCCTGACTGCCCAGTCGCCTGGATGTGACCCTGGAGACTTTCTGAACGGACCCCCTCAAGGCGTCTGATCACTGACTCTGCTCCACGGGGAGCGAAGCCCGTGAGCAGAGATGTATCCAGCTCACCGCATTAACCCCCCAACGAGAGCAGCGCCTGCCACATAGCAGGTGCTGCACGAGTGAGTGAATGACTGAATGAATTAATGAGTCAATTAACAGCAACCCTGCGTATAGGCGTACGCAAGAATCTTAAGCCTCTTCTCAGAGAGACGTGCCACACCTGCCGGTGCTCAGTCCGTTTGCCGAAAGAATGGATGGCACGTGGGGATGGTCCCTTCCACTCCCCTCAGCGGGTCAGCCACAGGCCAAGAACAAATAAAACGAAGATGCCCCACTCTCCAGCCTCCGCAGGCACCTTCTCTGCCACCCACACAGCCGGCCCTTCTCCGTCCACCTGAACTGCGGCAAATCCAGCCAGTCAGAGCCCAGCGCCACCCAGGTCCCCGCAGGCGCGGTCAGAGGTGCCCGTGTCCACCCTCCAACAGTTTCAGGGAGGCCGCTCCAGGGGGCGGGAGAGCGCCCTTCCTGAGAAGCTGGGATCCATGGCGAGAGCGAATTACCGCGGTGGGTGACTAATCAGGAAACAATGGAGTCATCCACATCGCACAGACCTCTGTCTGTGCGTCAGACTGAGAACTGGGTTCGTGGGGGAGACAGGGGAGCTCGGGTGGGGTTTGTGTGGTGCTGAAAGGAGGGGCTCCGGGGTGAGACTGTCCAGACAACACGCCCCCACCCCGCCAGCCCTTGGCGGCTGCCTGTGGATAATAACAGACCCGGCCTTGTGGGGTTGCTGGAAGACGCGATGAGCAATGCACGGAGAATCCTCACCACCCCGTAAACGTCAGCTCGTAGCACAGTCACCAACATGCTGCCCCAGGGACCTCCAGTGGCCGTGGCACACCCTCTGCTGAGAACCCTGCCTCACGCACCTCACCCAGGCCCCAGGTGTGAGCCAGGGGGCACTGTCAGTCCCGCTTCACAGACGAGGGAGCTGAGGCTCAGTACCTGGCCCGAAGTCCCACGAGGGCAGGGACCAGGAATGCCGAACCAACCATGAGCAACAGGAGGGACCGGGGGCTGTTCCAACGGAGTGCAATTTGAAAATTCGAAGGTCAGGGTCAGTCTGGGCAGATTCCGCCCAAGGCAGAAAAGGGTCCAAGTGCATGCAAGGTTGGACCGGGTGGGGGATGAGAGCTAAGCTCCAAGTTTCTGGGACGTCATTCCACTTGCAGCCAGAACTCCGCGTAGGTGGGACCAGGGCGGGGCCCGGGCAGCGCCAGGAAAACTGGTCCGGACAGCCGTCCTGCAGTCGTGCAATGGGCAGTGCGGGAGGCCGACGAGCCGGGCCTGGCTGGCCTCCGGCCCAGCCGAGGATTTCTTACAGCCACGCGCATTTTCACAGAGGGGGCCGCTGAGGCTCAGAGAAGTGGCTCTGCTTGCCCAGGACACACAGAGGAGGCGCGGGAAGCAGCAGAGCAGGTTTTGAACTCTGGCCAGAGAGACCCCACGGCTTTTGCATCTGACGTTACATTCTGTGACACCAGGGATGCAGAGGATGACGTCAGGCGGGCCCTACTCACAGCCCAGCCAGGAAATGACTCTTCGTGTGGCCCTGGCCTGGCGGTCCGGGTGGACCCGGGGTTCAGCAGTTCTCAGGCTGTGGGGCGCGTGGAGGTGTTCATAACGGCAGCAGCTGTCCCGCACCAGACACGCAGGAGGCGCACGGGAAATCGCTTCTTTTTTTTAACCACCATTCTCTTTCCTTTACCTCCTGTCAGTATAAGCTGGGGTCACTTCCAGGCTCCAGCAGGAGGAGGACAGGTAGAGAAACTGAGGCAGGTTGCCGTTATCGCGTGCAGCAGAGCCAACCCAGGCTGGGGTAAGAGGTAGGGCGGGGTTGGGAGGCGAGCGCCACGGACCCTGGGTGCTGGCACGGCTGCGGGCGCGGGCGGGGAGGCCCTGGGTGCCCACTGCTCTCCTGATCAGAAGTCAAGGCTCGCATTTTTCTGCTGCCACCCCAGTGCCTGGCCCTGCACTGGACACTGGAACACAGGAGAGTCACACCCAGACCCCCACCTCGAGCGGTGTGACCTTGGGTATATCCCTGCGCCTCTCTGTGCCTCGGCGTCCTTGTAGGCCCAGTGAGGACAGCGTTAGCACCTCCTCACGCGGGTGTCAGGAGTATTCGGCCAGCTGACACCAGGCCGATGCCAGGGGTGGGGCCGACATCCCAACAGCAGGGTCACCCCGATTTGGGTTGTTCAGACACACTGCACAGAGCAGTGACAGAGGCCCCAGGAACTTGGGGACATGCTCAAATCCACCGAGCTCCTGAGTGACCCAGCTGGCTCCGAGGCCAACCTACCCCCCGCCCCGACTCTAAGCTCCATAAGGGTGGAAACCTGTCTGTCTTCCTTACTTTTGAAGCCCCATGCCCAGCCCAGGGAATGGGGAGGATATTCCAGGCGGAGGGAGCAGCACGGGCCAAGGCTGGGAGGTGTGGAGGAGGCCTCTGTTCAGAAAACTGGAGCCGCCCAGTGCTCCTGGATGGGAATGAGACCAGCAACAGAATGAGTGCGGGCCAAGGGTGTGCTGGTAAATTCTTCACAACTGGCTCTTTAATGACTGGGAGGGGGCAGGGGGAGGAGGCCCGGAGTTGTAGCATTTGCCAACAGAAATGATGTACCGGTAAATTCTCCCACCACGACTGCTTTCAAGCTAGCAAAGCAAATCGGCCAGCTCCCAGAGTCCCTGGAAACTTAACAATCAGCTCCTGGGGGCAGTGTGAACAGGGGAGCCTGGGGGAAGTCAGGGCTCCCTCCTGGGGCCGCCCGACTTCTTCTCACACGTGGGAGGCTGTTTCCCGGCAACGATGCCTCTATGGGTCTCAGCTTCCCACCCGAGCAATGGGCTCATGGCTCCTGGGCACAGGCGGATCCAACAAGGTGGATCCGAGGCCAAGTGTAGTGACATCTCTATCTTCACTCCCCTCATCTCCATCTGGGGTGGAAGTAGGGTGATGGGCTGTCAGAGGGGGGCCAGGGCCCCGCCCAGCGCCTTTTCCTGCCCTCGGTTCCCCACACCAGCTGCGGAGATGGGCCCAGCCAAATCGGTGATGGCAGGGTCACCTTGGGGAGAGTTACGGGGGCCTGGGCGGGAGCGGGAAGATATTATGCACAGAAGGCCATAGCTGAGGACACTAATCTGAACAGACAAGGAATCGATGGGAATTTCTATTTAGGGAGGAAATCAATAGAAATTTCAAGGTAGGAAAAAGGGGAATTACCTTTAATTGGAGTTCTCGTGCAGTTGGGTCTCTGGTGAGGCCGGGGCTCACCAGACCTTCGAGGGACAGCCATACCTGACCCCCAATCTCCCCTGGCTCTGCCCAATGTGTCTCCCACCAGGTGAGAGACCCCCCTCCTTCCGGAGCCCTTCAGTCTCTGGTTAGGAGGCCAGGGTTGAGCAGGCAAGCAGCGCCCTCTGGAATCAAGTGTTCAGAGCCCCCTTTCCTTACCTGCTGGGTAGGGGCAGTAGGAACACTTGCCTGATCAGTGAGAAACAAATTCCAGGTGTGCAAGGCCCAGAGAGGTTAAACAACTTGCCCAAGGTCACACAGCGAGGAAGCAGGAGCTGGGATTTGAACCCAGGCCTAACCGGGCACCAGAGCCACTGTGCTCTGCTGTCCCATGGGAGGTGCTCAGCCGTGCTAGCTGCGTCCTGGACTGACTGTGTCCCATCTGGCGGAAACCAGGTGGCTGGCGGTGACTGACCGGGGCACAGGGGGCCTGCCTGGGAGAGGGCAGGTAGGTTCGAGCCACAGGGAGAAGGCCCTGAGACTGGCCGCCCCCAATGCCCTCCCTGCTGGTGCACAAATGCACACAGACATCCCCCAGGGCCTTGTCCCCAGAAGAAAAAGGACATTATAGGAGCCCCAGAACCACCCAGATTCCTAAGCAGACCCCACCGGAGGGCAGATCCGGCTGCTGAACAGTACCTGGCAAAGAAGCCTCATCGGGGAATCGTGAAGCCCAGCCCCTCCCCCAGAATGGCACCGCCTCCCCCACAGGGGGCCATCTGGGAGCCTGAGCCTCTGCTGGGGTCCAGGAAGGGAGCTCTCCGGGGCTGAAGGCCTGCTCTGTCTGTGCCACACCCTGTGCCATGCCCGGTGCGAAGTGCTCCCTGTGGTGTGTCACTAGGTCCTCCCATACACCCTGCGGGAAATGAGGGACTGTCGCCCCAGAAGCAGAGCTGGGGAGCAGGGGAGAGGAGGGCCAGCCCCCAAAGTGGGATCTCTCCTGTGCTGTTAAGACAACACACGGGTCTGAGGACTGTTCAGACTTGGATAAAAAAAGACTCGGGAAGCTGGGGGGATGTGCGGTTGAAACCATGGCGGGGAGGGGGAATGAGTCTGGGGAGATGTCTCCTTTATCTTTGTGTTTGCCCCTCCCCAGGCCCCCTGCGCTCCCCCCATGGAGACCCTCTGTTTCGTTGTACAGATGAGGAAACTGAGGCTGGAGGGGGCGAAGAGACTTGCACAAGACCATGTGGCTAGAAGCAGCAGCAGGACTGGAGTGGCTATGGAGGCGGGGGGGGGGGTGAGGGAGGGGCACAGAGAGTGGGGGAAATGGACTCAGAGTGTCTGTTCAGAGCTGGCCACCATGCGGCCCTGGAGTGCCAGACAGGGAAACTGAGGCAAACTGAGTTGCAGGGACAGAGCCAGCAAGGCAGAGATCCCTAGTGTCTGAGGCATCCCCACACTCCCATTTTCCTTGCTATTCCAGCCCAAACCTGCAGGGGGCACCCAGGACACAGGGGCCGTGAAGGGGCTGTGGAGCCAGACAGGGTTGGAGATTGGGACCAGTGGTTTAGTCACCGTGATCTTGGGCAAGGAGTCCGACCTCTCTGAACCTCAGTTTCTCCCTCTGTGGGAAAGGGGCATCCCCCCTTCTGGGCAGGCTGTGGCGAGGACTGGGCCCAACGTGGAATGAGGGCGTGTCTGAGGGACGCTGCTGAAGGAGAGAGCGGGTTTCTGGACAGAGGGATGGACAGACGAGTGTGGCTGAGTGGATGAAGGAATGACAGCGTCCTGCCCTGGCACAGAGGTCCCCAGTTAGCAAACCAAGAGACAGAGCCCCCAGAGCGGCACCCCCACCTGCCCAGGGAACGCCTCCACCCAGGCCGGGCACGTGGTCTGAGGGTGGGCGCTTGTGGTCACACGTGACATGGGGCATGGATCTGGGCTGCAGGCTGCTGTCCGCTGTCCCGGCCCCGATGTCCCTCGCCATTCTTGGCAAGCAGAGCCTCTGCTCTGTTGAAGGAAGCACCCTCAACGGCAGGTGGCAGGCTTCCCGGGCCACACACCAGCTCTGGTGACCGACGCGAGGGAGGAGGAAGGCCTCCCGTCCGAGCCCACCTGCCCCCTCGCTCAAGCACACTGGAGCTGGCCCCTTCTGGGAGCAGGGCGCGAACCCAAAAGGAACCTAGGCTGAAGAACCAAGCAGGGGACACCCTGGGGGTGCCGAGCCACAGCGCCCCACTGGGGCCCTCATTCTGGGCACCAGGCTCTTTTCCTCGATCTTCCTCTCCAACCTCAGCACAACCTGCAGGTGTGGGTTATAATTTCCACAGGTGAGGAAACTGAGACCCAGGTCAAGAAACAGGTGGACCAAGACCCCCAGGACCCCAGTCTGATTCTGCTCCACACTCCACCGTACCTGCACATGGTCTGCGTCCAGGCCTCCTGCACCCAGGCGCGGGGTGGGGGGCAGGGGTCAGCCTCCTCACTCCCCCCTCCACACCGCTCACCCAGGGTCTCACGCAGAGACGAGGCCTGTCCCTGTCCCCTCTCGGGTCAGCTGGGCTCAGCTGGAGCTCAGGCTATTGGAAGCTGTCGGGGCCCACTCATCTCATTAAGTACAGGAGTGGGGTCAGCAGCTTTTACAGACCCCATAAAGCATCGCTCGCGGCCACTTCAGCACACAGCCTGCCCTGGCAAGCTGTCCCCCACCGGGCCGGGGAGGACGAGTTTCTTCTTTAAGGAACTAATCTCCCAGACTCATAAAATCGCCACACATGCCATGGGGGTCTGTGCCCTGCAAGATAATTACAGGGTGACACCTCCACCCTGGAGGCCGGTGCAGGGGGAGCACGTTCCCCCGAGACAGAGGCCCCGGCTGGTCTGTCCTCACAGAGCACTGGGGGCCTGTTATCGCAGGAAGGCCTGGAAGCAGTCCTCTAGGGCAGTCGGTGTTGTTAGCCCTGGTTTACAGACACAGAAACAAAGGCTGGGAGCAACAGGCGACCGGAGCCGGAGCTGGGGCATGAACCAGGCCTGGCCTACGGCCCCGCCACACGGTCCTCCTTGCTCCTCCCCTCCCTGCACCGCCTGCCTGCATCCCAGGCCCCTCCATCCAGGGGCCCCTCCCACCCAGAGCTCTTGCAAATACAGGGGGTCCCCAGCCCTGCACCCTCCTTGGACACTGCGCCACAGGAGACATCCTGGGCCTCTGCAGCTGTCCCCCACCCGAGGGGACGTGTCCCACACCCCGCCCCCACCGCTCAACTCACCCCAAACTGAGCTTGGCAGGAGGGAAGGAGAAGGAGGAAGCCACTGCCCAGGAGTCACAACTGAGGCCTCAGGGTCTTGAAAACAAGGAGGCGTGGGGGCAGGCAGGGATGAAGGGTGACCCCCCTTTCCTCAGTGGGGAGGCCTTGCTGGACACACTGCTTGGCTAATGCTGCCCCTGGGGGGCAGGGGCGGAGGGCAGGATCGTAACATTTCAAAAGCTCCACTCCAATAGGGTGGGGTATATTCCCTGTTCCCTAGCTTCACACGTGCACACACACTCACACACAACTACACACGCACAGAGAAAGGACCCAGGTCCTCTGTGGTCCAGCTTCTCCCCACCCTTGACTCCCTAATCAGCAACCTCAGGCACCCCCATTACTGGGCAAAATCTGGCCAAACACAGCCTAAAAGCACAGGCATTACATGTGTGCCTCTGACACGCAGACAGCCTTATACACGCATCCCCTCGCAGGCATCGCCATGTGCACGCACACACACGCAAACCTGCGCACGCAGCCCGGCAGACGGAGAGGCAGAGTACAGCCGGCCCCCGCGCCAGCGCGCTCCGCCCCGGCCCGGAGGCCGAGGCCGGGCGGCCTGGCAGTGCTGCCACCAGTGTCTGTCCGTCCGACAGGACGGCAGGGCCGGCACAGGCTGGACTCCCATCTGCCTGGCCACAGGCGGCCATGGAGACGAGGGAGCTCTGCGGCCTGGTCGGGGTCACACGCAGACAGGTGCATGGACAGGACGGCCTTGGCAGAAACCGTGAGTCCGCAAAGTCAGAAGCAGTGAATTCAGGGCCTCCTGGGTGGAGGGCAGTGGGGCGTTCTGGGGCCTCCCTGCCCGCCCTCCGAGTGGGTGCACGTGTGCCCCAGTCTGTGAGCTCTGGGCGCACGTGCCTGCATGTGTGAGGCTGCTGACCGCACCGCCTGCCCACGGCCCTGTCCCTGTGCTTGTATTTCTGGGTGGGACGCTAAGCCTCTGGGTATGTGACACGGGACAGAAGGGGCAACGGAGATGCCAGGGTTTAGAATCTCAGAGGCCTGGTGTGAGTCTCTGAGCACCAGCTGACAGTCGAGGCCTACGTCCCGGAAGGGGAGGGGTTTGTGAAGACTCGCTGGTGCCCTGAGCTCCATCTGAGCTGCCCCCCGCTGAGGGAGCCACCCCAAAGCCCATTGCTTCTCGTGAAGCCTGGGCACCTGTGCAACTTTCTGGGCAATTCTGAGGCTTCAGATCCCCATTCCTGTGTGTCTCCATGCGTCTCTGCCTGCTTCCATGAACTTGTGGGTGCATCTGTGTATATGCATGTATGCACGTATACTCGTGTGTGTATGTAGGGGGAGAAGGGGAGGGAGAGGGAGACCCGAAGCCTGCAGTTCCTGCTCCCTGGGCGGGGCAGGGGCTCGCTGCACACGGCTGCACTTTTAGGGGTCTTACTCACCCCAGGCCCCCCTGGCCTTCAGCAGTGCAAGGTGCACTCGCACTCAAGAAAACTGTCTCATTGGCCATGTGTGCACACGCACGCACACACACGCTCCCTGCCCGGGGAGGCTGGAAGGCCAGGACACCCCAGACCACCCCTTGCCAACACCCACTCTGCCTCAGCCCCTTACCCCCTGGGGGAAAAGAGACATCAGCCTCGGGAACTCTTCTCTAGCACAGGACCCCTCCCCACCTGCCTCAACCGGCGGACTCTAGAGGCAGAGGGACAGCAGTGAAGGGGGTCAGGGTCTGGATCTGCCTCAAGGCCCGGATCAGGCTCACCTGGAGACAGCAGGGTCACACCCGCCTGCCGGGCCCTCACTCCACCCTCCCAGGCCTCCAGGTGCCCAGCCTGCTGCCTCTGCCCCAGCCCCATTTCCCTCTGACCCACCCCTCGGTCTGTCACTCTACCTTCCCGTCACAAACTCTAAATGCTCTCTCTTGTCCCCAGACTCTTGCAGGGTCTCCTGAGTCACCTCATACTGAGCTGGGCTGGGACCTGAATCTCGACCCCAAGACTTAGCAGGGTGGGACATCAAGCCTCAGTTTTCTCCTCTGTGAAATGGGGATCAGTGAGTTCCGCACAAAGAAACTTCAGCTTGAATAAGGGTAAGCTAAGAGGGGACTTTACAGGAAGGATGCCGGAGCCGAGGATATCCAGGGGCTGAAGGAGGAATGGGGTTTCCAGGCCACAGGAGGGCAGGGACCGAGCCAGGCCCAGCAGCAGCTGGAACCGGAGAAGGGGAAGGTGGCAGGACTCTCCCTTCATCGCTTTCCACCTGTGGGTTTCACTTCTGCTGGGGTCTGGCTGGTGTCCAGCGTAGAAAACACGGCCGACACTCGCTTTTCGGTTCTACACTTAAATCTTTACTTCCAACTTCATTATAATTAAGAGCCCCTAGTCACCAAAAAGTACCATTAGGAGAGTGAAAAAGCAAGCCTCAGAATAGACAAAGAACTCCTAGAAAGCGATAAGAAAAAGTGGACAACCCAATTAAAAAAAAAAAAAAAAAAAGTCAAAAGACTTAAACAAGCACATCACAGAAGAAGATATCCAAATGGTGACTGAGCCTAGAAAAGTCCCCCAGCCTCATCAGCCATCAGGAGAAGTTCAAGTGACACCCTGCAGCCCCACCCAGACGGCTAAAAGGAAAGAACCGGGGATACCAAATGTTGGAGAGAAGGCGGAGAAAGCCGCCCTTGGCTGAGGACGCGAGGTCACTACGGCCACCTCGGAACACTGGCATCGTGTGCTGACGCTGGAGAGAGGGCAACAGGACCCAGAAAGTCCCCCCGGGCAGCACCCCAGGAGAGGCGAGTATTTGTCCCCCACAAAGACAGCACGAGAGCGTCCCTAACAGCAGCGTGTGGAACAGCCCGACACTGGGGACACACAGCTGTCCGCCAAGGACAGAAGGAGGAAATCACGGCAGGCTCACCCAGCGAGTCCTACACAGTGACGCAGAGGAACGGGCCACGGCCACTCGCAACGCCTCGGATAATTTTCGAAGCATAATACTGAATGAAAGAAGCCAGGCAGAAGAATACAGCCGCTTAATCATTACACGGCGTCCAAAAAGAATGACAACAGGCGACGGTGACAGAGACCCCGAGTCGCTCTCTGGGAGGCTCTGGCTGGGAAGAGGCAGGAGAGCGCCAGCCGGCCGCTTGTTCGGGGTGACGGTTACATGGGGGTGTGAGCCCGTGGAAGATTTCATAACCAGCTGTCCACGTCGGATGCGTGCCCCTCACTGAATGTACGTGAGAGCAGAGAAGGACGTAAAGCAAGTCTTACCCTTCGGCCATCAAAGGGTCTCCCTGCCCGACCCTCTCCTGCCCGAGTCCCAGGGGTCAGGACCGAGAACAGTGCGGCCGCCCCATGGGGTGGAGCCGGGGGAGGAGTGGCTGGGTGGACGGATGTGCTTTTTCCAGACGGGGGCGGGAGGGCAGACCCAGATGCGGCCCCCACCCCGTTTCCCGGAGCCTTCCTTTCCCATCTGTGCAGTGGAAACCACGGGACCTCCTGCCGCAGCGGTTCAGATGAGGATCCCAGAGGTGGCTGGCTTTGCCCTGGCCTGTGTGGCTCGGTGGTTGGAGCATCGTCCCATACACTGAAAGGCTGCGGGTTCGATTCCGGGCCAGGGCACGTGTCTAGGTTGCAGGTTCGATCCCCGGTTGGGGCACATGTGGGAGGCAGTTGGTTCATGTTTCTCTCTCTCTTTGTTTCTCTCTGTCCCTCTCTCTCAGCAATGACAAAAAGTCATTAAAAAAAAAAGAGGTAACTGGCCTCAGGTGCCAGCCTGGGGCCTGGACCCCAGCGGCTGATGGACACAGGGTCCCCTTCCCTTTGACCCTCTCCCCCGCCCACCCTCAGCACCCCTATTCTGCCCTCTGTGATCCCCAAAGTGAGGCCCCATCACTGGATAATTTCAAATTACTTGTAGCTTTAGTTAATTAAATGTAAAATCATTGGGATAAAATTATACCTTCATTAGAAATTAACTCTCATTTCAGGTCTGGGATAATGACCCGGCTCCCTCTCCCCACTTCCTCCAAACCTCACAGAACGGTCAGTTAAGCTGGATGGGAAAAAAAGTTTAACGACTGCACGGCAATCAAGCTTATTATTATTTAAGCACAAGCTATTACCATGTGCAATGAGGTATCGGCCTATAAATTATCTTTGAAAAGTCGGCCCTTGTCCGAGCACCGCAGGCTGAGGATGGCTGCATGGCAGGTGAGCTCCCGTCCTGCCCCGCCGGCTGACCCTGAACTTGCCCTCAGGACCCTCAGCTGGGTCTCAGGGCTCAGGTCAAAATCTCAGGGTCACTGTGAGGGAGTGTGGGTGTCCCCATCTGGCCCTCCTGCCCATGGTAAGTGGGGGACACTCTGGCACAGGACAGAGACTGGGGCCCAAAGTGAGTCCTCGAACATGAGGAAGAAGGCAGAGAAAGGAGAAGCAGGCGCACAGGGCAGGAAGGGGCTGGGATGAGGCAGAAAGAGACAGAAGAGGAAGGAAGAATCGTCCAGACGTGGAAAGGAGGAGTTGGAGTCTGGGACTACGTGGTAAGAGGACGGTCGGGGGAGCGGGGAGGGAGACTTAGAGTGACGAAGGCAGACTCAAGGGGACAGAAAGAGGAACCAAGGAGCCCCCGAGGAAGAAGAGACAGCAGGGAGTGCCATGTGCTGGGGGCTCGGAGAGCGGCACCGAGGGACCGACTGCCCAGGATGGGGGACTGTCAGCTCCAGTCGGCAATGTCCCAGTGAACGTGACACAGGTGCTCTGCTCCCAGGGCGCTCTGCTCCCAGGACCCCCGCAGCACCGGGCGCCCAAGTGCCCACTTTATAGGTGAGGAGACTGAGGCTCGGCGGGGTGAAGTCATGTGTCCGAGACCATGCAGCTAGCTGCACCATTGGGAGCCCCGGAAGGTCAGGAAAAAAAGGAATGAGAGGCGGAGAAAGACCGAAGGCAGGTAAGAGGAGAGAAGACACAAAGGCACAGACAGGCGATCGGACAAAGGAAGGGTCCCCTGTCTCCTCATCTGTCTAAACTCCCTGCCTTCCCCCACCCCACCCTATAAACCTCATTCTTCCCTTCTCTGCCCTCCTCCTAATTTTCAAAGACCCTTTTCTGTCCCCGGTCTTTGGCCTGTGTCAGAGCACTGGCCCCTTACCATGAGCTAGAGGGAGAGGTGGGCTGGAGGGTCAGGTGGGACACCAAGGTCCAGATCTCAGCGGCAGGCGAATGGGACGCTGGTCAGCAGGAAGCTCTCAGGGTCCTCGGACACCCCCCTTCCTGACTGCGGCAGCAGCCAAACCCGCCGCCCACGGGGCGTTAGTGGCAGACAAACCCGAGCACAGGGTCAAATTCTAGCATCGACTCACTGGGCGACCCTGGACAGTTTCTCAGCCGTGCTGCCCTGCTGTGTCATCTGCAGAACGGGGTGACCGTGGCGCCCATGACGTGGGGTTGTTGTAGGGTTTGATGAGCCTGGGGGGATGAGTGCCCGGCGCAGAGCCCGGCACCCAGCAGCTTCCTGGGGCAGAAGCCCACCGAGGCGGGACAACTGCCCCCCTCCTGGGCACGGGCACCTTTCCCGTGACCTCTGGTGAGCCCCTCAGCCCCAGACAGACAAGAGGATGAGTCGGTGCTCAAGCTGGGGCAAGGTGACCAGGGCCCGCAGAGAGGGGACGACAGCATCCTGACTCCAGGGCCCCGCCGACCCCTAAAACAAAGACCCTCACTCTGCATTTTGTAAAACATCCAAAATGTGCTTCCTCTTCACATAGCTGATGCCTGGTGATAAATTTTTGTGGAGTGAAAGTATAAACTGATAATTAAATTAATGAGCCAGCGGTCAGCCGTTTCCCGGCACCCGCTGGGAACGGGCGCCGCCCCGCCCGGCAGGCACGCGCAGCCGGCCGGCCATAACTTCTCGGCCGAGTTCCCCGGCAGACAGACTCCCTGGAAAGTCACCTCCATCTCCCTCACAGGTCAGGCTGAGATTTAGAGATAGGGGCCGAGCGTGTGCCTAGATCTGCTATCTGCCCGTGAGTGATGGGGGACACATTCCCAGCACATGTTTACTGTCACCCCGCGCCCCCGGCCCACACTCCCCACCGCGCCGTCCCCCGATAATTCACGGCCCGGCTCCCGTTGCCAAATGACTGATATGGCCTTCACAGCGGGGCCCGCTGGTCACTTGTCTCAAGGAGACTGGGAAGAAAACTCCGGCACAATATAAATGGGGCCCGTGGCAGCCTCGAACACCTTGGAAAATTCCCCAGCCCAGACGCCGCGTCGTTTTTAAGTAATAAAACCACAGAGAGATTACATGGCCCACTGACAGCCCGCGACGGATGGCCGCCCGCGTGAACTTTTTACCTTCGGGACGGTGACCAAGAGGAGGGGAAGGGGAAAAGAGGAAAGAACCACCCGTCAAACAAGCTCCTTCCTTGCTCTGCCTCAAAGGTCATTGCCACGATCAAGGCAGGAGCTGCTCCGGATATGTCCCCAGCCCAGTTACCTGGAGGGACTCCCCCTCGCAGAGGGACTCGGCTTCCCCATCTGGAGGACCGAGATACTCATGGCTGGTTAGCTTGTTTTCCAAAATCTAACAGCAGCCCTAAAATAACCCTTTTCAGGGTTAGAAGTGTAACCCTTGGTTTCATTCATTCATTCATTCATTCATATATCCTCTGATACAACAGGGATTTGTCTCGGTGCCAGTTTAGCAGTGGGTATGGGGACAAGGGAGTGACACTGTGGGGAGACATGAGACAGTCGCTAGGAAACAGGCGAGCAACTCTCAGTGACCACTGCTCAGCTGTGGTGCCCTGGGCACGGGACTCCAGCCCCCAGAGCCTCGGTTTCCTCATCTGTAAAATGGGGGGCGATGACAACACCTGATTCAATGGCTGTGACGAGGAGGCAGGAAAATCCCACCCAAGATGCCCTTAGCACCAGCAGTGCGTGGTGCGTGGTGGGTACACACCGGCCCGGTCATCAGTCCTTCCCCCTCTGAGGCCGGACAGTCCCATGCGAATCCGGACTTTGGGGCCCACCCTGCAGACGCGGCGTTCCGAAGCTGGGTGTGAGGCACGAACCTATCTGCGCCGCTGGGCACAGGCCGACACCCCACAGTGCGGCAGGAGCACCCCCTCCTCCCAGGACGGCATTTCCCGGGTGCAGGATGCTGGGCTCTCGGTACAGCATTAAAATGGACTCGGATGCTCGCTTTGCATGGAAAAATAATAGTAACAGGAGCTACCACTTCCGAAGCACCTGCTAAATACCACACACGGCACTGGACGCTTCCAGTGCATCTTCCCGCCATCAGGCCCTCGGTCCCCCCAGGCGCTGTTTGCACGGAGTGCTGCCAGAGGGGGCTTGACTCAGGGCTGCGAGTAAGAGACTCGTACAAGCTAAAGTGAGGGCAGACGTGCAATTCACTGGCAGGAGACAGGGGACCCTCCCGGAACCTGAAGGCCAGAGTGCAGCCAGGCCTGGCGAAGGACTGGAACCTGGGCCGAGAATGCTGCCGGAGCCACGCGGCACCAACCACCCGTCTCCTCTCCTCCCCACCCCCACATCCTCTCTGCCCCGCATTCCTACCTCTGTCTCTGCTCCCGGCCTCAGGCTCAGGCATCCCTTCACCTCAGGCCACCTCAGAGCCTGCTGGCATGCGTGAAGCCCAACTCCAGTCCCCCAGGGAGAAAGTCACCAGAGGCCTGACCAGTGTCACGTGCCTGCCTCGGGTCCCACCCACTGCGGCCTGGAGCATGCTCAAGGCAGCCAGAGGCGCCTCCTTCCCTTCCAGTGTGGCCCATAGAGGTGACTTGTCCCCTCTGCCCGCCCCAGAGGGCTCCTGAGCAAACGCAGGAGGAGCCCTTGGCCAGTGTCTGCCTACCCTGCACCCCACCCCCCAGGACCCCGGCCTGAACCGGCTGGGCTCCAGGCTTTTGAGCCAGGCGTCTGGCAGAAAGGCCGCGGCTCTCCAAGGGCCTGGTGCCGAGGGCACGGGCTGCTCTCCCAAGCAGCCAGCACGGCGCCAATCAGACGACAGCCCTGCAGGCCGCGCGGCATCCTGCGGCGAATCCACACAACACGTCTCACAGAAGGGACCAGGCAGCGAAACCAGGCACGTTCACCAGAGGACTGCCGCCCACCAACGTGTGTGATTTCTGACACGTGGGAGAAGGTGCCACGACATCTAGTTACGTCGGGAAAGCAGTGCCACCACCCAGTGAGTAGAAGAGGCGCAGGAGGCTCTGTCCCGGCTCTCTGTAACTCCGGCAAATTATTCAACCCACGTGGGCCTCAGTTTACTCATCTGCAGGAATGGGGAGATGCGACAGATAATTCACGGGGAGCGCGCCCCAGGTAAGGAGCACTCGGCAACTCCGAGTGGAGATCCCGAGGTTGATGAAGACCACCGCACAACCTACATACAGTTATCTAGCTCCCCCCGACTGTTATCCGCAGAGTTTTGTTCAGAGACCCGATGTGATCAGGTAAGTACGGGGAGGAAACTAGGGATGCATTCACCAATGCACATGGCGGACTGCTCTGCGGGGCCCCGCAGTCAAGACTTCACGGGGTTCAGCCAGTGTTTCCCACGTGCACTGGCGGACACGCCCCTTTTTCCACAGGAGCCCTATTAACATCGACAGATAACTGGGGAAATGCTGCAACTGTGATCACATTTCAATCGTATATAATTAAAGGTTATCTATAGGCTGCGACGGGCATTCACATACTAGTCAGCGCCCTTGTTTTGAGTTGCAGACCCTCTCCGGTTGAATCGGGAGGAAGAGGCTGTTAGACAAGACCCTGAGTCAGCAAGGAGTCCTTGAGAGACCCTATCTCTCAGAAGTCTGGGGGCCAGGTGTCCTTCTCTGATCCCACCCAGAGGGCGGGTGGGCACGTGGGATGAACGTGATTGCCCAGGTTTCACCCCAGAAAACAGGACAAGATCCTGGGGATAGAGGAGGCCCACTGCTCACGTGCCGGGCGGTCCCCCATAGATGGACCCCTTCCCAGACGTGGAGAAGATGGTAGGGAGAGCGACCACTCCCCCCCTCTCGTCCACAGGGAGGAGGGAAGTGGGGCTCTTTCCTCCAGCCCAGGTGCCTGCAAAGAGGGGGTTCTGGCTTTTCTGGACCAGCCCGTGGCTGTACTGGCCTCCCCTGTGCCCACAAAGCCCAGGAAAAGGGCTCACTGGTCAAGACGGTGGGGCCTGCACAGTAGGGTGGGCACAAGGCCCACCTCGTGAGTGCTCTGGCCCCAAGGCTCGGCACCTGTACCTGAAGGCTAGATGACTCAGTGTCACCGGGGAAGATGAATTTTAGGGCCACCAGTTTGCAAGGGGCCACACAGCAGAGGATTCAGCAGAAACCCACATGGGAGTCGGTCATAGATGAAGCTACCTCGTGGCAGGTGGGGAGAGACTGACAAGGCCAGGGAGGGAGGATGGGAAGAGCCCCTCTGTCCCCAGGCAGGACCTGAGGAGTGACCATCCACCCATGGACAAGTTACATCAGCAGCCAGAATCCCCCCAAATTGGCTACATGGGCCCTGGCTCCCCAGGCCAACACCACAGCCAGACACTGCTGAGGGAGGGGATGGGGCGTGAGAAGACCCCGCCCTGGGCAGCTAGGATGTGGGCCAGCCCCCCGGGAGTGGAGGACCAGCTTTGAACACAACGGGGGCTTTTCCAATACAGGGGCCTGAGTCTTAGGCACGAGGGGGAGCCCGTCTGAATCAGCCGAAGTGGGAAGTTATGGAACCAGGCTGAGACGTCGTCACTTATGGCCTCGCCGCCCGGCGGGCAGGGAGAGGCGGTTCAGAGAGAGCACGGTGGCCGCAGTTATTGGAAAAATAAAACCATTTCATGTTTATACCCCTAATGAGTGGAGATGCCTCTAAACTGGTTACGCTTGATTTTTTTTCCTTTATGCTTTTCTGTATTTTCTAATTTTCCTCCAATGAACATGTATTACTTGGGTAATAGAGAAATAATAAAAGCTTAAAAAGGAGTCAGGTGGTGCGAGTCCGTGGGTCCCCGAGGATCACACAGCCACGGGTTCCTGGGCAAGGGGGTCACTTGCCCAGGGCCCCAGGGAGCAGGGGGGAGGGGACAGGGTGCTGGGGCAAAACAGGCATCCCGCAGCCCAGAGCCCTGGGGAGACGGGAGGGGAGGGGGCAGGGAAGCACCAGTTTCTGTGTCTGCCTGCTCCCAGCATTCGGGGTGGGGTGGGGAGGAGGGCGGGGAGGTGGGTGGGACCCCGGGAGCTGGCCACTGGTGGAGCACTGAGCCAGAGAACAGTGTCCAAGCTCAGCAGGGGGGTGGAGTCAGGAGCTGGGTTTGAATCCTGACTCCACCCACTCCAGGTGGAGAAGCCAGGCATCCTTGGTAGGGCGGAGCGAAGATCAGATGAGAGGGTTTCTGGTGCCAAGGGTTTATTTGCCTCTCCCAGAGCCCACTCCGTGTCTGGTAAGAGTGCGGGGGGTAGTAAGGGAATACCAGGGACCGGAGGAATGGTGGTCAGGCCAAGGCCGTGTCTGGGTCCTAACGAACTGTCCTAG